>JAAAKQ030066444.1:0-12780 GCA_010016005.3 Zanna intricata | reverse complement strand
TTAATACAACATACGACTACATAAAAGTTACATTTAATAAAGCTAATATTGTAATAAGTTTTTAATGTATATGCTGCTTCTTAATATCAAAAATAAAACCTAATAGAAAAAAAAATCGTTATAATAAATAAGGGTAGATTACTATACTACAAAAGTTTTTAAACTAAAATTCCTCCCCTAGTGAAAGAATATAAATTATTTTTAGTTATATGACTTTCATATTATCTATGTATTGATTTATTCATTTATACAAAAAATATTTACATTAATTTGTTAAAAAGTAAAGAGTAAAAAAAAATTATTACAATTTGCTAAGATGATATAACTTGAATTTTCATATTTAAAAATAATATTTATAATTAATAATATTATATGATTAATAATATTATATAATATTTACATAGCTACATTATTTAAATTATCTTCAAACTTATATGACATTAAATTTAAATAATTTATCGACCAATAGACGTCACATAAAATCCATATTTATTGAATAAGGACATTACTTTCAAATTGGAGAGGAGGGATCGGATTGGAAAACTCCACCCATAATGTTAACGTTTTCTCAAGAATATGAAAAGATAAATGAATGAAATTTTGTACACACATTTAACTTCTTTTTACAGCTTTTATCGTTAAGAATTTGTTAATATAACAATTTTTAAAAATGTTCCGATGATCTCTAAGTGAGTTGAAAATGTAATAATTACTAACTACTATCTTAAAAGTTGTAAAAAAAATACTGAATCACAAAGGTTAAAATTTGAAACAATTTTATCGTTTACTCAGAAAACGGATATTCTGTGTTGAAAATACATTATTATTATTTTTATTTTTTTGGAAAACTGTTATTAAACAATTTAGTATAAATATTACTCCTGAAAATCACGCATTATTTTATTTAAAAAATCACATGCGTATAAGTAATAAAGATAATTGTTATTTCTAAAACAAAGTTACCTGTAGCTGATCAAAAATTAAATTTCTCTTCACCAAGAATAAAATTATGAAACAGAAAGAGTATTCGTTTGATATAGAATTATACGTGTGTCTAGGAGAAATTTGCACTATGATTCCTAAACAGCTCATCTGATCGCCATGAAAATTTCTACCTAAAATTATTGGTTAAGTTTCAAGATATACGAAATCCGCACAAAATTGAATGTTTAAAAGTAAATTATACGGACATATGAAACAAATACAAATTTCTTTGTGTAGAGTGTGATCTCGTATGAATCAAAATCGTGGATGATCAAAGAGGTTTAAAGTATCTGGATATTTTTTTAAGGATATGATTGTGGAGAAGAATGTTGATGGTAAACTAAATGGATTGACTAGAGAACAGAAAAGGAGCAGAAGATTTGAGATTTTATGGAACAGGAATTATGTGCGGCTTAAAAGTGACCACTGTTTACGTAAGGAAAATTCTAAGCAGGGGAAAATTAAGCTCACTGGGCTGGTCTAGTGGATAATGCGACATCGAAAATCAGCTGATTTCGTAGTCGAGAATTCTAAGGTTCAAATCCTAGTAAAGGTACGGACTTGAATCTAGTCAACTGACTAGAAACTAGTAAAGATACGGATTTGAGTACTAGATCTTGGATACCGGTGTTCTTTGGTGGTTGGGTTTCAGTTAACCACACTTCTCAGGAGTGACCACTCCTGAGAGTGCAAGGCTACACTTCATTCACATTCATACATATCATCCTCATTCATCCTCTGAAGTAATACCTTACGGTAGTTCCGGAGGCTAAACAGAAAAAGAAGAGGAAACATTAAACAAAAAGTCTTTCATTAATGTTCAGAATTTATATTTTTTTTAAATCGTTTCAGTGTAAGAGTGGATTAGTATAAGATAGAAATAATAGTTCATTTCATTTGGTTTGTTCATGTCAGAAAGAATGTCGCAGTTCATCGTCATGTTCCCACATCAACTTCTCATCAAAATTTCATCATGTTAAAAAAACGGTGCTCATTTTTGGATAGTTTAGAAATGAAACACTTTCTACAGGGAGTAACAGATCATTAAACTGAAATTGGGCATTTCATTCAAACGATACAGGAAAACAAACAACGTTGTTTCTGATCAAAATACCATATGTACAGTAAAGAATATCAGAGTTTTAGTTTGTTGTAACATCTCTTGACTGAGATGTGGAAAGTTGATTTAAAGTTAACATAAAAGAGAATAAATTACAGACTGATTTCCAAACATAGCCACAGATTGATTCCATATTTTTCCGCTTGACAGCATCACTAGCAAAAATGGCAACTCCTAAACTGAAAGACTACTTTATTTTGTAATTTGTTAAATGTAAATCGTAGTTACAATTCAACGAACGTTCTGCAGAAAGTTTAATTGTGATTCTCCAAATACAATAACATGCCGGCCTCCGTGGCGCGAGTAGTAGCGTCTCGGCCTTTCATCCGGAAGTCCCGGGTCAGGCAAGGCATTTTTCACACACGCTACAAATCATTCATCTCATCCTCTAAAGATATACCCTTAACGGTGGTTCCGGACATATAAAAAAAAAAAAAAAAAAAAATAATACATTCTTCGATGGCATAATCGGTTTGAAATAACCGGATATCTGCGTAAAACGAAGATTACGGGACGAGGAAGAGTGTCTGAAGAAAATTTTGAACGTGTCAGGGAGTCTATCCTGCGTAGTATTAGAAAATCTGTTAATACATTAGCCGCGAACTAGCAAAGCCGGTGAGAAATATTTCGTAAGGGAACTTACATATCCGTCCGTACCGCTGTTTATAGTTTTAAAACAGGTAACGGAATACACACTTCTATAACATAAATCAGTAACAATTATACAAAGGTTACCATTTTAATACTATATCTTTTATAATACGATTATATATGTTTTTCTTTTCAAATTTTAAGTAGCTAAGTAATATATTTTTTTTCCATGACTAGTGGATATTAATAGTATTAAAATATCACGGGAGTAGCTGGTAATTTTTTAATTTACTTCTGGATCATAAATCAGTTGCGATTTAAGGTGTAGATATTATATTGTTTGACTTGTATGTAGTGAGAAACCTTGAGTTCAATCTAACATATAGTTTCAAGGAGATATCAGTAATATTACTTTGTATGTGAATTAAGAAAAGAGTTTTACGTAAGAAATTAGAATTAAAAAAATGTTTCAATACTAACTAGCGGAAGTGCATCCGTTAAACTGGAGTATCAAAAAACAATGCGAATAGTGTTTTGTAATCCCAAAACAAGTTAATCATAAGATTCTAAAATAATTGGAAGTTTAAATGTAATCGGGATAGATTACTTCATGGATTTCACTCGTAAGAACGAATCTGTGAACTTCGAATTCATTATTAAGAAGGTTACCAGTGACTCGGCGTGAAGCTGCTTAAATTCAAACTGCCCAATAATCAAAATAATAATTTACACTTATTTATATATTTTACTCTAATTCTGACTTGACATTTTACAGATTATATACTGAATGGTAAATTAATGAAACATAATGTTGTAACATTAAACGTAGCGTTAAATTAATTTTTAACGGGAAAATTATATTTTCATAACTTTTCATCTAAAAAATTCATTCTATCGGCAAGAAATTTTTCAGTAGAGTAAAATGTGTTAAAGCAACCGGTGGCAAATATTTTTACGGAGTAAGTTTAACTGGAATTCTTCTGATTCTGTCTAGGAGACAATTTGTTGAAAAATTAAAAGTCTTTTATAAAATAGCAATGATTTACACTCGTATATAAATAAATGTCGGTTTAACATAGTTTTAGTGTTAAATTAGTTTTCGGATTTTGTCAGTCTTCAACTGACAAAATCCGAAAATTTCTTATGCATTATTAGAAATACATTGGTTTTTATTACACAGCAACAAGCTTTGTGAAGAAGTGTAAAAATTGAAATATGATGACACCTATTTTGATCTTTGGTTTTACGTCGAAAGAAATCAATGATGAAGAGACTACTATATGTTCTATGAGGATGGCTGTGTCCAGTTTAATTTCACGATTTGAGAAAACGTGCAGCGATCAACTATCTCATCCATTCCACTAATTATTATTATTAATTAGATGATTTTGTTCAATAAACTTTTTTTTTTAATCAATAAAATATATTTTATTTATTTTTATCTAAACCTTCTAACAAAATTATTAGCTATTTCGCAGTGTATTTGTTTGTAATTGGGCTTTTGGCGCCTTGGGAAAATTTGTATTAAACAAGGTCGCCGAGAATCGTAACAGTTTGGGAACAACCGATTTAAGTATTTTTAAATTGAAAGGTTGTTATAATTGAAAGGATATCTGAACTTTATAAAAATTGTTTTGTTGTATGTTTTTGCATGAAAAATTAGTAATTATAGCAGTAATTTTATTGTTTTAATTTTTTTTTTTTTTTTATTGAGCAGTTATTAGAAAGAAGTAATTTTCAATCTTTTTTTTCAGTGTTGGATAAATGAAATTCTTTTAAAATAACTTTGCCCAGAAATATCGAAATTTCTGTTATTTTTAACAATTGTTGATTTTTTTTTTACAAAAATACTGAAGGTCATTTCAGTAGAAAAACACGAAATATAAGAAAACAAGAAAAACTTGCAGGACATATATGGAATGTACACATCGTTTTGGATATGCGATTTCTACACAAATGTGATATATGAAAACCCTAAAAATCTCTGATGAATTAATATCAGTACGGATGAATTTAAAGAAAATTTTCACCGATACTTCGATTTCTTTGTCGATGAAGTTTGCTTTTGAATAGTTTTTCTGTTCAAGAAAAACAATGAAAGTACAGCGGCTACCAAAAGCATACGAAGATAAACTGACAAAAGATTCAAAGATATCTCATAAATTTACAAGAAAAGGAACATTCACTAGATCAAATCGGGAATACATGTCATTGCGGTGGCTTTTGAAATTCCATCGACAACAACAATGCTTAGGTACAAAGGAATGTTCAGATACAAACTGCCGGTTACGAAATACAACTTGCTCAGTAATGCCGACAATACTTTCCGATAGAAAAAGATTACCCCCGTATATAATTTTTAAATGAAAACATCTACTGAAAGATGGAAAATTTCAATCCTATATTTTCGTAATATCAGAAGAAAACGGATGGATGAATAATGAATTAGTACTTAAATTTATCTGGGAGTGTCGATCAGGCATTTTATTACGAAAACCTTCCTTATTTGTAACGGACAGTTTTAAGGATAATATCGTCGGTCGTACATCATCGGGAATCGCCATTCCGATGATTTACATCATCGGAATGGCGCGATCAGGTTATTATTCCTGGTAGAATGAAATCTATTTTTCAACCTCTAGATATCTTCGTAAACCGACCATTTAAAACTAAACTCCGTAAATAATACAGAAACTGGATGGCCAACACGACACACCACGAGACTACACCTTTTAGTAAAATTTAGAAACAGTGAAATTTAGAAACGGTGATACAGATTTGCGAGTGGATTATTGCGACTCGATCAAATTTCCGGATGATTTAATTAATAAATAATTCAGGAAATGTATTTTGAATGTTCTGGACGGATGGATGAGTATGATTATTAGTAATTAACTGGTTACGAAAATAAATGTAATTCTACGAATGACGGAAAATTGAGCACTGATCAGAAAGTAATTACGGTAAATATCTACCATAATTTCTTTGTTTTTAATTAAATATTTACAGCGTATACTGATATACTGACACTAAGCAAATTAATAAATATATGTTCAATCTTCGATCATGATTTTGTAAATAAAATTTAAAAAAAGTTAACATAACTTTAAAAAAAAAATATTTTTTTCATTTGTTAAATTTTCCTTTGGTTTGCGTGGTATATGGCTTCAAGTATAAGTTAAGTAAATTATTATATGGTTCTTGATGTTTTATGACTAAATAAAATTTCGAAAAAATAACAGTAGATAAGATTTTTAAAAAGAAAAAATCTTGCGTTGAGAAAGAAAATATATAATCCTTGCGTTAAGAAAATAAATATATTATTTTAAAATTTAGGTTATTTAAAACTGAGAGAAAATCGGATTCAAAGATTTATAAATCTAAAAACCATTAATGACGTATTCACATTTTTAACTACTTATCTATCTAAAATTTCTCATGATTTATGATACAAATGCGAGTCGTTTCATCGATTCATATCACCTATATTAATTAACAGTAAATTATACGGGTTGTGTTATCTGATACAGATATGTGTAGAGAAATCTGAAAGGATTTTAATAATTATAAAACATGAACGTAATAAGTAGAACTATAAAATTCCCTAGCGTATCGCTATGACAATGAACTTCATCTGCATTATAGAACGAGAGGTTGAAATTATTATACAACAGAATCAGCGACTTGGTGACATCTACGGGCTCGTTAATCAATATAGCTGCAAAAAGAAAAATCATTACCTGTCTTTATTTAATGAATCAAAAATTTACATAATGCCAGAATACATGTAAATTTATTCATATTGAGTATTCTGAACAAATTCATAGTTGAATAAGTGATATGCACGAAGAAAATTTAAAACAGTTTCTAGAAAAATCCATCTCAGAGGTGATATATTTCATTATAATCGAAAATACTACATAAAAAAAAAACTGTACACACGATTAATCCGTTAGTTTTTTGGGAAGATTTCTAGATTATCTTCTTTTTTTTTTAAATGTTACGTACATCTTGTTAAATAGATTTTTTGTTAATGTTAGAAAGTACAAAATATTTTATACACAACAATGTCATTTTAAATTATTTCAGTTCAATTTATCATAATTAAACGATATTTAAAATAACCGAAGCTAAAAAACTGATATCAACTGTTCAACATTTAATCCTGAATTAAAAGCATGTCTTTATTTTTCTAACTATAGCTGTTGCTGCAGCAGCATAATTATAAAGGGAAATTGTAGCTATCGGCCAAAATTTTGGGTATCGAGATTTTTGTAAATGTCCATGCTTCAAGAACCTCTTTACTCTACAATAAAAAAATATAAAAACTTCCTGTTATGTATTCGTATATATGTACATATATTGACCTATATTTTCATTAAGATTTCAGAACTGGTTAGACATAGATTTTTCCAAAATAGCTCAAAAGCTCAAAGTTTGGTCATATCAAAAATTTGTTCAGTCAGAATGTTTAAATGACTAATGACCATTTTAAACCGATTCGATACTGTGTCTATTAAGGGAGGTATAATTTTTTTTGTCGTTTGATAATTCGTTTTTTTTTTTCGAAAAAAACGAATTACTGTTATAATTTTCTTATTAAGTAAAATATTTAATTCGTTTAAAGTTCCTACTATTCTTTGAATAAGGGCCTAAAGGGTAGCTAAATAAAGTTTTTGATATCACCAACCATTGACCCAGAGGGTGGAAAAATGGGGTTTCGAAGACAACAAAAATCATACCTCTCTTAATAGACCCAGTATCGAATCGGTTTAAAATGGTCATTAGTCCTCTAAACATTACCTAAAACTTTTAACTGAACAAATTTTTGATATGACCAAACTTTACGGCAAGGGATGACCAAAATGTTGTTGGAACGTCTCTGTCTTTCATATGGAACGTTCTCGGTTCAAAATCTTAGTTGGGCATAGGATTTATTACCCGTTAAAACAATGATTTTTCATTAATTGTAAAAGAGAAAAATAATTACAATTGAGGGTCGTTCCGTTGCTATTGCATAAATTAATTTAATTTTAATTATGCAAACATATAAATATGTTTATTTCATAGTTAATCGATTTTCTATACATATAAATAAGAATGGTAGTAATAAAAAATTTATATCAGTACATTTTTAGTTGCTAATAAAAATATTAGCTTAAGTAAATAATTTATGACTTCTGTTATCCATTAAAAGTATTATAATTACAAGTGATTATGTACAAAATTACTATTATACAGCATAAACAATAAATGACAAGGTATAATTTATGATCCTCTACATACTATGTTTTATTAGATATTATATGATATATCTGGCATGAATCCAAAGATTCGTTTAACTTTTTTTTTTTTTTTTTTTTTTTTTTTTTTGTTTAACCTCCGGAACCACAATTAAGTATAACTTCAGAGGGATGAGATGAATGAATTGTAGCGTGTGTGAAAAATGCCATGCCTGACCGGGATTCGATATTATATTATATTATTATGATAGTAGTATGTAGATATTATATGATATATCTGGCATGAATCCAAAGATTCGTTTAACCTTACGACAATATAATAATTTAGTGATCACACTATCTACTAAATAGATTTTTTCTAACATGTCTTCAACGTATATCTTTTATTTGATAAAATATCACCGTTATTAAGCTAATATAATAAATAAATACTTTTACAAAACAGCGAAAAACTCCACGTTAATAGTTTCTTTTTATTTCATTTATCGTACACTTATACTACTAATTCGGAAAAAAAATTTTGTATTTTTATTACCACAAATGAATTGAAATAAATCAATTCAGAATTGGTATTTTATTTACGTCTTGGCAGGGTACAGACAAACACAAGTATACGGTAAGAACAAATCTGCTCCTAAAATGTACAAAACAACTAAGCAAGAAAGGTGTTCTGAAAAAGACGATATACGAGTACGAGTATTTAAGTATAATGGTGTATACTTATTGTTACATACGCGCAATTGCTCAGTTACATTCTACATTCCTTTATTGCGCATTCTCAGGAAAACGGAAATTTAGTTTTTCCTATAAAATACGCTATCTAAAAAATATGGGTTAACAAAACAAAATAGCCAGCAGAGTTCCGGATCCAAGGGTTTTGGTCTCGATTGATTATTACTTAGCATAAAAATTACCCGAGAAGTAATTATATTCAAAATTTGATTAACTAAATAATTTGAAAAATATACTTACTTGTTTAATATTTGCATAAAAAAAGAGATATCTAACCTGAAAAGAACTATTTTATCAACTGATTTATTAATAGTTACGACACAAAAAATAAAACTATTCGATAGGGTTCAACATTTCCGTTTTAATATAATAAAATATTCCTGATAATTACAATCTGTTTCCATTTGAATAATCATATTACGTCAATAAAAGCCAAATCACGTTAAAGATAAGACTAACAAGATAATTTCCTTCCTGATTTATTATGTTACTGAAAAATAAGAACATATTTATTTATTTCAGGAGAAGAAATTAAATGTATATACTTTTATATTAAGCTATGCTAACAACGAAATATTAAAACTATTTTATTTTTTACTAATAAAAAAAATTACTAATCATTCGAATGTTATACAAATTTTTGTTCATAAAATATCTTTTTAAAGAAATTATTGCAATAAAATAGAAATTAAAAATGCTACAAAAGTGATTATAAAAAAGAGAAAAAAATAAATAGTGCAATATGATAAAATAAAGAGAGTTAAAAAAAAAGAAGAATTTTTGTACCTCCATTTTTTTAACCAAGAATTCTTCGTGAATAAATAAAATAGTTATTCTTGAGAATTAGGGAAACGCTATGAACTAATTTAGCAGTTTTATATAAAAAATATGCATGTGTTCGATCTCCTTAACAAAGTGATGAGAGTCTCTGCCTTTTACTCGAGAGTCGTTGGTTTCGAATCAAGGTCAGGCAGGGTCGTTTTTCATGCGCTACAAAATTGCATTTCCGTATTTCTATGTATATGTTTCAAAAGCTGCTGTAGTGATTAATTGATCAAGCAAGCGAAATAGATCGTTCGAGTTCTAAAAAAAACTTAAAATACATTTTCATGATTTCCTTCATTACACAAAGAAGATAAACTGTAAGTAGAGTAGATTAATTGAATTCTGAAAGAATTGACTGTATTTTATCATTCATATTAAGGTGCATCTAATAAAATCTCTCCGATATATGAATACATTCACATAATATCGGGCTGTTCAAAAAAAAATGTTCACACATTTTATAAGCATGTCATACGTGTGATATGTTTCAATTCGCATTGGCTACAGATTCAACGTTCAGTACTATTGTTCAGTAACAATAATAGATGGCGTTAATGTTAATCGATGCGATGCAATCAGATGAGAAAGTGCAGCGATAGTGTAATCATGGTTGTCATTGAGGAGCGAAAAAATACTTTGAGACGGTACTAGAAGTTCGAGAATGTCTGTTAAGTGCATAGAAAATGAAAGCAAGAATATGAAACAACGCCTGAGATTACTCGCTTGCGCAAAAGTTAACACTCCAGGACTCAACGTCTGGTCTGGACTATGAACAAGGGACTTTTTCGACGTTCTCTTTCCAAAGTACGGCTACTAGCCAGGCTTACTCGGAAATGCTGGACAAATTAATTTTACCATCCATTACGACTTTGGTGACAATCCAGTCTTATTCAACAAGGTGGTACTCGGCTGAGCTTTCATTCAGATAAGCGCACCTACCTGGATAAACTGTACCGAGATATTGGACAGAACGAAGAGGCTGGATTGAGTACACTCTTCGGCTGATTTAACCTCCCCCTGGAACTTCACTTATAGGGCACCATCAAGGACTTAGTGTACAGTAAGATAATTAGTGGAACTACGCCAAGAAATTGAAACGGCTTGTGAATCAATCCCTGTGACTCTTCACAATCAGGAAGATGTGTCATCAGGAATGTATACCATGTGCTAAAAGTGTTTGCATTTTAAGTAATTATTGAATTATCACGAATAATCTGTGGCTGTGTAGTAATTTTTCCCTTTGTATTGTAATAAAATAATATAGTAACTATTCTACTTTAAAGCGGGCATACATTTTTTTTGAAAGGTCGGTATGTACATATTTATTTATACAGTAACAACAGGCTGACGCAAAGTTATAGTTAGTTCACTCTATTTTTTTTTTATAACAAATGAGAAATTAATTTTATTGTGTGTGGAAAATGCCAAACTAGACAAAGGTGGGTGGACCCTCTTATATCGGACACACGTGTACAAATACACAAAGATAATAAAAGTATAGGGAGATAATGAAAGTATACCTTAAATAACTTATAAATCGTTCGATACATAAAAATGAAATTTAGCAAATGCTCCTTCTTGAAACGATCGGTTGTTCAGTATGAGACTACCACCACAAAATGTGGCATTTCAAAAACTTTATATAGAAAGAGAAGGTTGAAACATATCATTTTAAAGGACAATAAAAACTAACGTTTTGGCGTAAAAAAATTTAAGTTATAACAACTTTAACCAAAATGGTATTCATTTAATACTTTTTCACATTTAATTTCAAAAGTGATATACAGTAAATCTTAAAATAATTGCTAAACAATAAAAAAAAAAAAATAAATAAATAGCAAGTATTTCTACCTCAAAACGATCTATTTTTCGGTGCGAGACCACTGTTGACGTGTAATGTAGGCTAATTTTGACATTTGATGTGAATGCCTTAAGTTTTTTAAGTCACGTTTTATTTTATTTTTAAATACACTTTCAAAAAATGTGTTATAACACATCCTTACCCTTTAAATTTAAAATTTGTGAGCTTCTCTCCCATAGGGGACTAGATTTGGGGGGTGTGATAATTAAAATTTATTTATCAATCTAATCTTCTGCAAAAATTCATTTTAATCAAATATTTTTGAAATAACTATTTCATGTGCACCTAAAATCTTTTATCATTTAGTATACATAACTATAAGAAATCAGTTACTTCCACATTAGACCCTTTGAAGATTAATGAAGTTCTCATAAAATATTTTAATTAGGGATCGTATGATTTGAGGTGGTTTCCCATTTTTCTTCTTCAGTGAGTGAAATATACATCAGATCAATCAACAGATTAAGCCCCCGAAACGCAGTTTATATTCAGCCTTACAAAACAAATTTTCACATTAATACTTAAAGCTGTACAGTTTAATTAATGAATCAGTGAAACCACTGAGAATCGTTACTCTCAAGGAAATTCTCTGATCATGGTCGTTTATTCCTCAGTCAATATTACTCATTACCTGCCACAATATTAAAGGAAAGATAGGGATAGAGAGCATAAAACTGAATTATTAACATAACGCATTTCTTTCTACTGGGAAATAATGCATATAATAACACTTACATGAACATATACATATATATATATATATATTATTATTAACATAACGCATTTCTTTCTACTGGGAAATAATGCATATAATAACACTTACATGAACATATACATATATATATATATATATCAGTTTCTCTCTCTTTATATATATAAAACTTTATTTTTTATATATATAAAATGATTTAATTGAGTGTGTGGAGAGAAAAGGCCAGAACGGCAGAGTGAAACAGAAAAGAGACGCGGATTATCGGATTTCTGAAAGCAGTTTTATAACTTTCTTTCAACGAAAATAGAAAATACCTTTTAATAGTGAGTGTCAGTGGAAACAAAATACTATACGAAATACAATAATAAATAATGTAAAAATAATAAGCTAATAAAAGACAGCCAACTTCCGTAAGATAAAAATAAACCAGAAGTTTAAATCAATCTTGATTTGCTATTAATAACTAATTCTTGAAACTAACATTCTGCAGAAAATATTTTAGGAATTTATCACGCAGTTTAGTAAAACTTTTCGTTTTAAGTTGAACAGATATTTCAAGAGAATTTATTCTTATTAAAACACAAATAAATATTTTTATTGTAAAATAAAATAAAAAATAATAATAAATAACAAAAGAATTTCTTCCTTTTTCTGTTTAGCCTCTGAAGTAATACCTTTATTACTTTAGAGGATGAATGAGGGTTCATTCGAA
>JAAAKQ030066411.1:0-10482 GCA_010016005.3 Zanna intricata | reverse complement strand
TTTATTTGTATCAAAATCAAATCTTTTCTCTAAAACACCTTTAAAACGCTAAGCTTGTCATCATTATTAAATATTAATTATGCCTACTTATATTGTCAAGTAATATAAAATGTCATCTCTTGGGCTCTCCCAAAAAGTCAGAACACAATTGTAAAATGTAAAAATGGGCTGACAGATCATTATCTGACATCTATAAGTATGAATTGTGTAGACAGAAATTTAGAAAATGATATATATGTTAACTTATCCTTCAGTTTATAATTACAAATTAATAATCTTTACTAAAAGTAATTAAAAAATAGCAATATCCTCCATCGACGAAGTGAAAAACTGAATTATTTTCATATAACACGCTACTTTGGCTTCTGAGAAAGGGCCAAATTATGCTTCTCTTGTCATTTTTTAATAAATTTCCAAACAATGTGAAAATTTTCCTGCTAATTTTTTTTATATGGAAACAATATTACTCAGACAGTGAAATTTTTAAATAATAATAATTTAAAAAAAAAAAACTTGATATTTCTGCAAGCTGTATGTGTAATAAATATGTACTCAAAATAATTTTTTACAGCAACATCTGAATTACAACAAATTATTTTGCAGTAATTTTTTATATTAAATGTATTTACCTTAATGTAATAATTTGTGTTTCAGACTTTCATAAATATTATCATCTTTACATAATGCGATTTATATAATATTATGTTTAGGTCAGAATAAAATATTTATTTCTTATAATATAACTATCTACCAACAATATTATATTTAACATTTAGGTAGATTTCCCAAAATATTTAAAAAGGGTCATAAATGAACCTGAGTTAAATTTTGCAAACTGCACAAAAGAAAAAACAGAAATGAAACCACACAAAAACTGCAAAAAATAAATATAAAACCTACAAACAGAACAATGAATTAAACCAAGATGAGTGAAGAAAATCTATCGAATAGAAAAATAAACTAATAAATTTATACAAACAAGAAAAAAAAAAAAAGAAAAAATATAAATATACATGGGTGTATAATAACTTAATAATCAATTCACTTATGATGATTATATATGCTGTTAAGAATAGTTTCATTCCTCCATCTCAGAGAATGGTGAGCTCCTGGTTTCCTTCTTTGAGATGGTAATGACATTCTTCTAGTACTTGTAGCCTCGGTGAAGTAATTATTCATCATAATATTATTTAAACGAATCATTCGTCAAATAAAGCGATTAATATGTTATTTTTCAAAGCACAAAAGTATGCAAAAATTAAGGAGAAATTTTAAAAATAGCCAATTCTCAACAAGATTTCTAGAGACATAAAGTTAATGTTAAATGTACATAAAGGTCTCCATTGGTCAAAATTTAAGTAGATGATACGAGGCACATTCATAAAGTAAGAACTGTTTGATCATTAAAAAAAAAAATTAACTTCTGAGAAAAGGTTTTTTACTTACAGTTTTAGTTTTACCACACATCTACTTCACTTTTCCATGTAATTGCTGTTCAATTCAAAGTGCTTTTCATTAACGCTGCACCAGTTTCTTTAACCAACCTGTATAGAAGTATGCTGCCTGGCAATTCAACCAAATGACAACAAGTCTTGAGTTCCTCATTTTCAAACTGCTGTCAATCAAGCCACTTTTTCAAACGCAAGATGAGGAAGTAGTAGCTAGGTGCAAGTTTAGGATTATATGGAGGGCGGTCAGAAGTTCCCAACAAATATTTTAAATCTTCTTTTTTAAAAGCGGTGTGAGGACGCACATTATCATGAAGAAGAATTACACCCGACAGTTTTGCGTGTCATCAATTTTGGATCACACGTCAGAGTTTGGCAAGCATTTCACAGTACATGTTAGCTTAATTGTTGATTCACATTTGATGAAATCAATCAAAATTATGCCCTTTTAGTCCCAAAAAAAAACAGTAGCAAACATTTTTTGACTCAAGTATGGAGATAGCTTTAACTTTTTTGGTATTGGTGAACTTGAATGACATCGCTGCAATGACTACTGACTGTTTCGATTCAGCGTTAGTGTAGGATATCCACATCTCTTGACCCATAATAATGTGAAAAAACAAATCATCTTGTTGATAGCGGTCCAAAAATATTCGTCCACTGCACACACGTTGCTCTTTCTGTTGGTCGATGAGCATTTTTGGTACCCACCTTGCACACAATTTGTGATAACTTTTTCTGTGACAATTGTGTAAATAGAGTTGCGTCCAAAATGTAGAAATTCATCAGCCAGAGCACTAATCATCAATCGCCAATCGCAGTTTTTTGTTCAACAATTTCATTACTCCTTACTCTGCTCTTTGTCAAGAACATTTGGGCGGCCATTTTTAAAGTCCCAACTCCATTACAACCCTTTTACCCTTTTTTAAAGTCCCATCCCCATACCAGTAATGAGTGAAGAAATGAGTTTCTTCACTCATTACTGTAGGTCCATACACTAGGCACAACTCCCGATAAATTTCAGCAGCTGATGATCCTGTTGTATACAAAAATCAAATCACAGCACGCACTTCGGAATTGGCAGCATAAACAATTATCACAGACATGCAGACCAACAGGCAAATGACTACAAAATCAAAACAACTACTACAGTGGCTCCGTAAATAGCCGATAGATGGCCCTGCATGTGTGAAACTGTGTTCAGAGTCAGTAATATTTAAATATAAGCTGACGGCCCCTATTTTATGAATGTGCCTTGTATATTCAGAATTAGCTAAAGATTATTCTCATATCTCTGGTTTTCTCTCACTAATTTTAGAATACTGCTCTTTGTTAGTTCCTAGGTATTGAAAGTAATGATCTATTGCAGAATCTTTACTGAACGTTCAAAAAAGAGAAAGCAAAGCATAGACAATTTCTTGGTTAGAAAGCCTGACTGATAATAATCAGTTAATCAAAAATCCATGACTGAATACTAAATTGTGACTGAATAGTAGAAATCCATGACTGAATACTAAATCAACATCAAGTGTGACACTGTGCCAAAATAAAGTAATATATTATGTATAACTACACACACATATATGCACATGGGTTGTGTGTACACAAGCACACAACACAAATACATAAAACAAAAAAACTGAAAGTTACTAAACACGGACATGAAAAGAAATCTAGATCTAGGAACAAACAATTTCAGAAACCATTTTAATTAAATCATATTTTGAGTAACATTAAAATTGAAACAATCCACTTTACCCACAATTTAGCAATAGTGTTTTTAATATCAGCAATCAAGAATATAATAATGCAGAACCTTGCTGAAATACTACTTCTAAATCATAACCAATTAAAATCTTGTAAGTATTAAATAGCAGTATTAAACAATATTGCTAATCATTAAAAAGCAATGTACCTAATCAAACTTTTAAATAATTATACAAAAATAATATATTAAAAATTTACTCACATTGCAGTCTGGATCTTCGGCGGCAATTGTCCTAGCAAGAAGTGATGTAAAAGTACTCTTCCCGACACCACCTTTTCCAGACAGCACAAGAACCTTGTATCGAACAGAAGCAAGTCGTCGTTTCACAAGTTCAGCACCTGATCACCGCCAAAATATATACCGTTAGTATAAAAAAACTTGTCACCGTATAGTTTTTATTCTAATACGTATTACATATTAACAAAAAAATCAATCATTTTTTATCAGTTTTATACAAAAAGAGCTATCTCTTTGTAAAGATAGTATCTTAAAACATTTATAAAATACTAAGTGCAACTGACACCTAGTCTTATGAGTCCAAAAATTATAAAACTTTTGGTTACGGAGTTCTACCTACAAATGTATGTTTGTACGTGTATATAGAATGTATCAGGTGCAATGTAAAGTATCAAATTTTGAAACTATTTCAAAAATAACAATTTTAACAAAAGTCAGATTAAAACTTCATTTAGACTCTACAAAGAAATAACTGGGAAGAGAATGATGAAAATTATCCAACAGTTTGGATCAGAATTTTTAGTCAGGCTCAAAATAAAAACTCCATACAAAAATTCAAGTCAAATACTCAAGAATCTCAACACTCACCCTAAAAGCATCTTATAAAATTTACACTATAGTAAATGCTCACATACCCATTAATAATAAAATAACTCTCCAGAAGATCATAAAGAAACACAAAAGTTCTGGGATCTACACAACCTGACTATAAATAACATTCCCACAAACCATGTTAAATAATTAATTGGACAATTCAATGCTCAACTAAGCATTGAAAGAAGATGCAATTACAACTGAAAATGGCCTATCCAAATGAAAACAAACAAAACTAATAGACTAAACAAACAACTAAACTACAGGAGAATGGCAAGTAGACCATAAGTTTCATAGATAAACACTACCACAAGGAGATCTACAACATAAAAGTCCTCTGAGGAGTAGAAACAGGCCCAGATTACAATGTAGTCAAAATTAAATTTACTCCCCAAAAAAGCGACAAAACCAAACCCCTAAAACTAAAAGAAAAATAAATCCTCCAAACTAATCAAGAATGAAAAAATGTCAATGGTGGTATAGCAAATGTAACGAAACAGTGGAGAAAAGATATAAAGCATGGCTATTTCACCACCCAAAAATCACAAACATCCTTCCAAAATCTAGCAAACCACAGAAAAGAAACCACTCAAACTCTAAGAAGAATAAAAAGTTACCATAACACACTTTAGTCAACAGAAGAATTCAATAAAACACTGTTGAGTCTACAAAATTTTAAAAAATCAGCTCAAAAAATATAAACCCCAACCCTACTAACAAAGAATGAAAACAGTAAACTAGCCCATAACAATAAAATCAACATGGAAATCCTACCTAAATATTTTAACAAAATCTTAAAGCTCGTCACAAAAGAAAAATCATAATATCCACTAACGACTTTTATTAATTTTACAATACAATAAAATATTAAATCTAGTTTTGAAACAACTGTTGCAAATGTGTAAACATAACCTCTTTTAAAAATAATAATTACGCAAAAATACTCAATAATTGTAAATACGACGTGATTTTATGACATTACTTGTATGAGTATTTTATGAAATTAAATTGCTCTACGTTTTACATAAATAACTAAAATAATGAAATTTACCTAAATCAAGTCCTCTCCCAGCTCCTGAAGCACATATCCCTTGATTTGGACAACCCCGACAAGCACTTGCTTTACCCGCTGTAACGCTTTGTGTACCGGGACAATCTGTGAGAAACATAGATTATACATTATAGATAACATAGATATTATATTACAACATAACACAGATAACATATCTGCCAGAATTTTTAACAATTCTGGCAGATATTTATCTGATTTAGAAAATGAAATAAAAAGTGAATTTAACTTACGCTCCGGAGCATCAGCTGGCTTGTCCTCCATTTTACGAATGACGAATATTTTCACCATGACCTGCATAAATAGTCAGTTAGCTTATTGTCATGGCAACTGATAGTTTTTATATACCGTTCAAAAACGCACGTTTTTAAAAATATAAAATTTTACTTTCAATGTATCACTCTTAACATTGAAAAATGGGGGAGGAATCTGTGTTGTATTCTGTAAGATAATTTTACGCTATTTAATTATAAAAAAATTACTTGTATTGTACGGCATTTAAACATACGACAACATGTATTAGTACTTAAAGATAAGAACAGTAAGCACTTGTAGGATATTTGAAGAAGTTCCCGTAATCAAGAAACGATACATAAAAACAGTTACATATATATCAGTCCTGTTTATCAGATGAATACATCATAATGTTAATGAATGTGAATTATAGAGAAACTCTTATGAAATAATTACTTAAAACTTTACTGCCCCTCGCTATGCACATCATGTATGATAACTTAATATTATTAAAAAGAATCAAAAACCTTTCACATACTGAAAATTACAGTTTAATAATTTTTTATTTATTTAAGAATACCTATTCCTCACAATAAACACATAATATTTAAATGATTTATAATGTGCAATACTAACAATTATTACAGTTTATATTAAGTTATAATTATATTAATTAAAATGAAATTATATTATATTAAATTTATAATTATTTATTAATAAATGTGTTGATACATTTATTATTCTTTTATTCAGCAACTGCAACCATGGAGTTCAGGAGGGGCCCCACCCTGCATGGAGCCCGTAGCTGGAGGAGGAATTCCCCCTCGAATTGCTTCTTATTACAAGACACCTCGGCCTCATCCTTGGCGCCCTACTCTTGGATATGAAAATGTTGAAGTTGTACCCTTGTTAGTATGTTAATAAATGGAATGTCAGTAAATTATTTGTTTTTATCTGAGTGTACGGTAAGTTAAAAAATAGAAGGGTTTTTTTTAATAAAAAAAAATGATACATTGTAATTTTATTACTTAAATTTATTAAATACATTTGATCCAGTGCCTTCCTTACTTTGTATTATATTAATATAAATTACATTTTCATCAAGATGGAAAATTTAATGATTCTATAACTCAGTTATGAACACTAGAATCCACCTATTAAAATTATGCACAGCATTCTTGAAACATCATCTCATATTTTCAAAAATTTAATTTAATATAATAAATTTTCAAATTGATAATGTTTGTGTTTTCACAAACTATCATTGGTTGGTAGTAGTCTTTCATTTTACTTAGAGAAATTAAGAATTCCTCTTTAAAAAAAGTTTTCAAAAATTGTAAATAATAAATTATTATAAAATAGTTTTTAAATAAATTACGGCAAATGTTGTTATTTTAAAGAGAAAGCACATGAAACCTTATGATCTTAATAAACCTTATGGTAAACCTTACTACGTTTAAACCTTATGACCTTTTAATGTGGCTGTATTTTGATCTATGTCAAACTTCCTGAAACACTTCCATTGGGATTCCTGAGTATTACCATGATATTGAAAATAGCACTAGTGTTTGTATTAGGTTTTAAAAAAGTTTGGTTATTTATGAAAGGTTCAGAAAATATATGGATATAAGTTGTGATTCTTCACTCATATTTTTTTTTTTTATTTATTTTTTTTTTGTGTTTCTGTGCATTTCAAGTTTACTCAAGTGTGTCTAGTTTGTATCCATTGTTGTTTTTGTAAAAGATTTTCTTGTTGATTTTTACGTGTATGACTTATTTCAATGAGGTGATTTGTGAAAGAGGATTCAGTAGTGAAGTGAATTGGTACCAAGACTCAGAATAAAATGTAATCTTAAAATAAGATTTTCTGTGGCTGATTTTAAAATTATTATTATTTTTATATATATATATATAGTAAGTATATCACGGATATTAAAATTCAAATTTATGCATTTTTATTGTAGTTATTATTTATATTTGTTGTTCAATGAGATGAAGTTCAAGAGAAGATGAGATGATTATTTGAAGTTTAATGATGATGTTATGAATAAATCAAAATGTACTAGAAGAAATAAAGAATGTCAGAACAAAGGATAATCAAGAAGTAGATAATATACATACCACAAAGAATTTTGTTATTTAGGTAGTAGTAAAATTAAAAACAACAGATGATGTATAAAAAGTAGAATAAAAAAAGAATATAAAAAGTAGAATAGCACATGCAAGGAAAAATTTAGGAAAACATATTGAAAATTAGGTATTAAATGAAGAAAGGTTTTTTAAGATGAACTAAAGACAAAAATTTGTACTATAATAAGGCCAGTGGGTCGTGTAATAATAAATTAATATTTAGTTAATTTGGTTTATGAGGAAGGATGTTTAGAACTAAAGAAACTGCAGAGAAAAAAAAAGACTGAAATATGTAAAATATAAAACAAATAATTGATGATGTAAGATGTAGTAAACTTGTTGACATTACAATGTTGGCTTAAAACAAAAATAAATGGAGAAAAACAACAGATCAGTTCATGATGCATTTAAAATGCACACAACAAAATTTACAGCTACCATAGATATATTATTTACTACTTGGACTCACGACAAAAGAATTTGTAAGTAACTCTAGTAATGTAATTATCCGCTTTTACTAAAGGAAAAGAATGTGGTTTCAATGTATAATTTCAATGATATTCATCAGTTTCTGGGCTTGTCTGCTCAATTTGAAATAAGTCAAATGAACCACACATGTAATACATTCAAATAATATGAGTTTGAAGAAAATTATACAAAAAAAACAGGCTAAGGAAAAACTATGAAACTGGAAGACTCCATTGAAGAAGTTTTTTTTTTTCATAAATAAATTAAAAATTTCATACTCAGTATATATTAAAATTATTTTTTGTAACTCTTATCATTTTTACCACCAAAAAAACAATATAAAAAATAATATGCCATTAATGTAATATTTCTATGGAAAGAACTAATATAAAATATATTGATTTTCAGGCCAGCTCAACCAATAACAAATACTATGGTAGATGTATGTTCAAGTCCGATCGGGATGTCAACAGAACCTTTGCGCTTCCCAAATTTGGTTACTGGGTTTGATAGAAATCCAGCACATGCAGCTCGAGCTGCCCTTTATACTAGATACACACCTTATGAATGGGTTCAGAGCTCACTTAGTCAATACAATGAAGCAGATACAAACAGAAATTTTTCAGAAAGATTGCGATCTGATGCTGTACGAGTTATAAGGTAAAAATATTTTTTAATATCTTTATATATAAACGAAACAAATTTCTTCTCATACAGAATACAAATTCTTCTCATATATGAGTATAAGAGAAGAAGTAAGCAGAATATTCAGTTACATTTGTGAGAATATTATTACAATTTCAAAGATAACTGAATTGCGACAGGTGATCTTGAAACAAAATAATTGAAACAGTTGTTTAATTATTTTTATATATAAAATGACTATATTTTGTTTCTTTTTTATATTCTCTTGTTTGTATTTTATTTTATTTAAATTTTATATATAATTATTTGATTTGTTTGTGAAATATTGCTTATCATCCTTTGATAATTAAGGTAAGGTGTTAAATGATAACAAATTCAAATAGATTTTTAAAAAATCATTTAATTTCTAGTAGACTAATCAGTTTTAACTTATATGAGTTAAATAACTGTAGTGAATGACCACCACTGTAGTGGAATTCATTTTATTAATAACTAAATATATGATTAAATTTTATTCTTAAAAAACTAAACTTTATAATACAATTTTATGTCTTTAATCAAGCTAGATGATAAATATTTGGAAATGAACTACAGATTTTCATAGAAATGAAGTTTTCTTAGTTTGACATTTCTTTCAAAAATATTTAATAACTATTTTTTGTACTACTTTAAGATAAAGTTTAAATTTGTTTAAAGTTTATCTGTTTTTAAAATTCTAATTCTGAGGCCTTAAATTGAT
The DNA here is from genome assembly GCA_010016005.3 of Zanna intricata. Lineage (NCBI taxonomy): Eukaryota > Metazoa > Arthropoda > Insecta > Hemiptera > Fulgoridae > Zanna > Zanna intricata. The sequence goes on along the minus strand of JAAAKQ030066411.1, from coordinate 1,150 downwards.
TAATAATTAGGGATTGTTTTAAAATTTGAAGGATTATTCATCAAATTGCATTAAATTGATCTGTTTAAGTAGTAATCTTTTTAATTCAATTGTTTTTTTTTTATGAAAACATTTTAGTAAAGCTAAGTGTTAACACATTTGTGTTAAGTTTGATTTATTGGTTTATTTTTGTTTATCGTTATTGTTATTACCTGTTCGATGGGGTGTGACTCAGTGTTGTGGAATGCTATGCAATTTTATTTTGCAATTATTGCAGCTGGTTACATCATTCATTTTCCTTTACCACGATTCGTTTTCACTCTGTTAACACGTTTGCAGGTGCGTAAGCGTGTTGATGCGTGCTCTCACCTTTGTTCCATCGTCCTAATTCTATTTAGTCTGGATTTAACATCGATGCGAATGACACGTTCACTGCAGGCTCCTGGGTTTCTCCAGTTTTCTTTGTTCTTCACATTCTAATGATTTTAATAATTTCAATGATGGCATTAATTCTCTTCAATTTGAATAAGATTCAATGTTGTTCGGGACCAGCCCGGCTCCGCTGCTAGTGACTTTATTATTTTCTTTCGTCAATTTATATCGGTCGTTGTGCTGTTACCAGTTTTAATTTTTGTTGGAACATTCTTCGTCAATATTATTCGCAGTGTAACGCGAAACTTTATCTAGCAACTTTATTTTATTTCTTTCGTCGATCCACGTTTTATTTCTTTATATTACTGTTGTTGTGCGATCAGTTCTTACTTATTTAATTTCCATTTTTAAACTTCAATTCTTGCTGTTCTTCTTCGCTTGCCGTTTGATCTCCGTAGTCCTGAATATCTGGATGCATCTCTCTCCTATATATATTCAAGCTCTACGCTTCGTCTTCCAGTATCTTCTATCTTTCATATCATGTGGAAATATTGTACGTGAGTTTTTTGTTTTAAGTTTTTTATTATTTTATGAAATTGATTGAAAATAACATTAACAGTATTGTTACATATTTTGTAAAATTTTCTACGTGCTTTTGAGTATATTATTAAAAATTAATTTAAATGTTTAGGCAAAGTGTAGTTTTGGAATTTTAGAATTTTTGGATTATTTTTAATAATCTATACTTTATAATTCAAAACATAGTTTATTACCCAAAACATACCTATAATTATTCATT
>JAAAKQ030066400.1:0-15609 GCA_010016005.3 Zanna intricata | reverse complement strand
GTTTATTGGAAACTTTTTTCTTATTTTTAGATATAGAATCCGTTTCCGAGAGATTGCCGTGCAGTTTTGATACATCCCTGTTTAATTTAGAAAAGGAAACATTTAGTACGGTTTTTTTTTTAATTACGAGTATAAAGAATTAGTGAAACAGAAGAAAATTCATTAACTAGTTATATGATAAATTTTACTGCAAAGAATCTGATTTTATTTTTTAAAATGTCAGTGTCTAATTAAAAAGCAATCAAGACAGTTGTTTAGCAAACAATAGAATTTGCTAAATATAAACAAAATTGAAAGTAAAAATAATAACCTCTTTTGAGGATTCGTCCAATACGAGCATCTAATATTACTATTTGTTTCTAATAAAATCTTATCAATTTGGAATACATAATTCGTTAATCAATATTTTAAAATCAGAAAAATAAAGTGTAATAAAAAATACCTTCCTAAACGAAGAAATGAATAAATGAAACATACGAGGTGTTGAAAATACTGATTTTTTTAACGTTAAACATAAATAAAATTGACGAAATGCCAAATTTTACATAAGGTAAAATGTATCATGAAGGTTAAAATGTTTTATTTTCTACGATATAAATCGACAAGTTCTACGATATATCACGTAAATATCTAGCACGATCTAAATCAGTGTTAAGCCGAATTCATCTATAATTTACTCGATAAATTTATTCTACATTGTAATAATAATTCAGGATCAAAATATAATTATAAATTCTAAGGAATTTATCGATTTAAAAATTCCTATATGTAACTTTGAAAAATTATAAAAATACAAAAAAAAAGATTTTTGTTTTTTTTTTTAAATACACATCTGAGTTCAAGGTTTCTATTTTTAATTTTGAAGTATTACGAAGTACATATCAGTTAAAAGTTTAATGAATTTTAAAGCCAATTTAGTTATAGAGAAAAAATTAAGTAAGTGGCTGATCCGACTTTTGGATAAATATCATAGTGTCGGAAAGAAAGTGCTATAAGTACTTTATATGTGTAACTGTGAAAGACCGAAATTAGAGAATTTCAATATTCTCCGATGAAAGTCGAAACATCCAAATAAGTCGGTGAAAGACCGAAATATTTGCTTATATTATTATAATTCAGACCTTCGCCGGTATATGTTGACAAACAGAGATAGAAATAGGGCTGTGGTGGAGATCGAAACGATAACTAAAAATTACGAAAAAATAATCTAATATCAATCTCTAAAGTAAACAGATTCCCTCGTAAAAAAGAGAAATTTAAATTAAAACCAAACATAACCTGCGCTCGCTAACCTCGTCTAATTAACGTTAAATATACAAATTATGTATGTTATTCTCCAACATTGGACAAATTTACTACATTCAGCGTGCACTGATGGTGAAAGCTGGATAAAAGTTTTATAATAAATTATATTATTATTTATAATAAATTATTATCTCTATAAATAAATTAAACAAAAGGTAAACCATCTAATCATTAACTTCTAACGTTATCGTTCATCCATGCAGGTAATATATTTTGCATATCCTGATTGCCCTTTTAATTTATAAAATGCGAAAAATTTGATTAAATATATATATATAAATGCAGTGAATTTGATTTGCTTCCAATCTTGGAGAATAACATAATTTGTATATTTAACGTTAATTAGATGAAGTTTAGCAAGCGAAACGAGCGTAGGTTATGTCTGGCTTAAATTTAAACTTCTTTTTTTCTGCATGGGTTTCTCGTAGTCTATCTACCTCAGAGATTGGTATCGGGTGATTTTTTTCTCTAATTTCTAGTTATCGTTTCGACCCCCTCTTGATGATCTCTTTCTTTTTCTGTGTAGCCTCCGGAACTACCATAAGGTATTACTTTAGAGGATGAATGAGGATGATAGGTATGAATGTGAATAAAGTGTAGTCTTGTAGAATCTCAGGTCGACCACTCCTGAGAAAGTGTGGTTAAATCGTTTTGACCCCCACCAGAGCTTATCTGTCTTTGACGACATACACCGGCGAAGGAGAGATACACCGGAAAGACAAATATTTCATCTTTCACAGAAGTATTTAGTATGTTTCGACATTCAGCGGAGAATATCGACATTTGCCAAATATCTGTCTTTCACGGTAACATATACAAATCGTAATTAAGTAAAAAATTACAGTAACAGTAATTTAAAGACCGGAATGATTTTTTTTTTTTAGAAACTTTTCGATAAAAAATGTAAAATTTTTAATAATATTTACTGACATTATTAAATAAATATTGTAGATAGAGTCGATAATAATTAATGCAAAATGATTGAATTTTAAAATAGTTTCCAATCCTAATTTTTATGATGTTATTATAGGATTTCTTTATGAACGTCATTAATTAATAAAATGTTTATTATAGCAACTGTTCAAATTTATACCAATTATTTTATCAAATTTAAACAAAAAAAAAAAATCTGGGGGATTTTTGTGAAAATTTCTTTCAAAAGCTTCATCCTTGTATTTGAGAATAAGATGGAGAATAATTTTATAAGAGAATACCTTCAATGTTCTATTTAAATAGTTAAAAACTTTTAAGAATGAAATTTTCAATAAATCAATTCCCAGAAGAGTTATGAACCCTGACCCTCTTCTATATTTCCATAATTTTTTGAGACTCGATTCAATATCTTTAAAACATTATTATCCTACTCAAGTTAAATTTTAAGATTTTTAGTCATTTAGCCAAACATATAATGTATGGTAAGACTAACACCACAAACAAACATAATTAACTCCGTTCTGAATTTCATAGAGTTGGTGAACCCATAAGTAAAAAAAAAAAAAAAAGTAGGAACTGATTTTTGGTCTTATTATAGGATTATACTTTAATTGCCAGTTAAATAAAAAACAACGCGTCTTTGTACTTATTATACTTAGTAATAAAAAAATGGGTAAGATTTTTCTTTCTCGGTTGAAAACAGCTGTTGTTAAACCTTAATAATAATTTTACCTGCTGTAATAAGTATTAATAAAATTAAATAAATAAAAATAAAAAAATAAAGAATATATTTTTTAATAGTTAAATTATATTTTTTTAAACAGTCACTGAACATAAACTTATATTAAATCTACCTTTAAAATTATTAAAATGAAACTATATAAAACAAATCCTACATAAATTAATATTAGATGCCGATATCGCTCTACTATCGAATATACATGTTTTAATGGGATCTATAACGATATGGGGTTAAATCTAAAAAATTCTACAATTTTATTAAAACAGTATATGCAGAACAGAAATTGAGCGGAGATATTTTATATGTATATATATATATATATATATATATATATATACACGAGTATATATGATTTGTTTAACCTACAGCAAAATGTTAACATACAACTAACATGAATTCATTATTATTCAAATAATTATATACAAAATATTGTTGTAAATCAACAATAAATATTAAGAAAATTATTTGTTATTAAAATAGTTTCGTTATTTATCATATTTGTTAGAAATTATTCCTTATATATAGTTGCCTGTAGCGTAAGTAAGAGGAAACTTATGGTTTTATAGAACGGATAATGAAGCTGAAGCTATGGAAATAAGTAGAAAAAAAATTATGTATAAAAAGACGAAGAAGAAATTATTATGAAAGAGTGTAAGAATAACAGAGAAAGAAAGTACGAACGGGGTAAAGAGCAAAGAATCCTTTACATCAGTACCTATAACAACCTTGAAGTTTTAATGGTTAAAGATATGTATAATAATACCATTATTAGTTCACACTGCAGACCGGACGGGACGGGATAGAGTCGCCTAGGGACTAAGTATAAAATATGGACGATGTAGTAGAACTTGGTTGGAGGCTGCCGGGAAGATGAGGTAGTGGAACCGAGAGAAGTAAGCTGCTGCTCTCTAGTTAGCAGAGGCGTTTAGTAAATTGGATATCTCAGTTGCACGTCTCTCATTTCTGATTTATTCTTATTTATTTTTACCAGACAATTATAATATTTTACTAACTATTAATATATTATACAAGAATATAATGGGCTAGTAACAAACCAAATACGACTAGTTCATTTAGAACTAAAAAAAAGAAAAGAAGAAATATTAATAATAATCAGCTATATATTATTAGTATCATTTCATTTATTTAAGATTTACAATAATTAGTCTGTATTACTATTATTATTAAAAAAACTTTCATTTAAATTTTATTAAATAAATTACGTGTGAAAGAGTCGTATATTTTATATAATAAAGCTATTTAAAAATAAAAGATTAAAAAAAAAATCCGTGAGCTAAATTCTTATCCGGCAAAGATTAACAAAGACGAGAAAAGTATTTTAACAAGTTTACCACCTACACATCATCAGCAACTAATCATAAATTATCAAACCAAAAAACCTGGTTTCTATTATACTTCAACTAACATCAGCGTTTCTACAAAGCCTGGGTAGCAATACTAATTACCCAAAAATTGTAATCTAAAACATACGTTTTTATTTTCTTAGACGCATATATGCTGTGGTTAAACTATATTTCAAAGATTTTTGTTTTTCAAAGACTAATAAGGGCGGTCGATTATTTGGCCTAAATTTTCGGGTTTCTGTATACTTGGAACATTTGCTAATACTTCTGCTCAGTTTGAGAACTCTTAAGTACATCGAACTAGATAAAAGGTTTTAAGAGAATCCATTTACTCAGGACTAAGTTTGGAGCAACTTAATTCTAAACAAACAATTTTAATCAAAACTTCTGTACTAGTTCAGTTTATGATTAGTAAAAGGTAGAAATCTATCGTAAACTTTAGGTTACGTATAAGCGATACGAATGTTTGCCGGCTGCCCGACCGGAAATTTAAATAAATACCAGTACCGTAATTTGAAAACGTATATTTTAACGTAAGTATTCACGAGACGGCCCGACAAACTTACCGAATTCAGAGCTTTGATATCATCGTCAAACAAGTTCGCATATAAATTTATTTTATTAACGGTATTTATTCGTATAGATCTTTAAAAAGAATGAATATCATATTTAATGTAGACGATAATTTATTAATAAATCTAATAGAGGAAAGATCAGTCCTACGATACAAATCAATTGATGATTACTAAAAGAAATATTATATTACACAGCATAAAAAAGAAATTTATAAAATAATTTTAAAATAATGCAAAGCAATAATGTTACTTAATATACATAGATTCATCGTGCACCAGATCTCAAGGAAGTTATAGCTAAAAAGTGCTTAATTTACCGGCCCGACTAAAATTCATTCCGTGAAAAGCTACCTGGTTTTATTTGCTGTCCGGCAAATATTTATATTATGGTTAAGAAACCTTACACGCGTTAAACAAAAATATATATTAAATATTTCGTTCTACATTTTATATTTTTAATAAAGTTATTTCATAGTTTACTCAGCTTTTATCACACCATTCAAAACATTTCTAGAACTCTTGTTTCAGTAGTCGACAATATTTACATATTAACCGAGTCAGTTTTGACAAAATTAATCAGTTTTAATCGCAACCTTTTAAGAAATATCTTCTGTTTGGTGACCGATTAGAAATAATAGAGAACCACATCTGGTTGACAGGAATGATATATCATGATAAGATTAGCATCGCAGAAAAATTAATGTAAGAAATATACTTCAGTATATTTGTAGTACTTTACAGAAAGTTAATTCGATTACAATTCTATGTCTAGTAATTCGGTACTAAACATGCCTAGTAGTAGTTCTCATTAATTCTGACTGGGATATGAATAAGTTGACGTTTCCTCGTCAACGTAATACAAAACCATTATAATTCATTTAAACTGATTATATAAAACATATATTTTTAATTTAAAAATCCCACTCAAATTAGATCTATATCAATTACATCATCATTCCAGATCATTGTGTCATCCTCTAGGAATTTTTCCATTTTTTGATTCTTAAATATAAATTATAAAATAAAATATATTTAATTGTCACGGGCAATAATACTGGATATTGAAACTAATCGTAAACATATCATTTTCTATAAAACAAGGTAAAAAGTATAAAACAGAAATACAAGCCCATTTATGTTTATATTCTGAAATATAAACATAAACTACATATTAAAGAAAGCAGAACAAATGTTTTTAAACAAAAAATTTAATTTAAATCATATGATATTCTCATGAATGTACGTTTTTATTTGCCGCATTGATTTAGTTTCATTTTCGTTAACTTTGGATATCATATCTTTCAGTCCCTCAAAATCTTACCAGTATGACAATAGCTCGTTTTATCCATAGTACAAAATGTAGAGAATTTTTTGAATGTACGCTTTAATGTTAAAATTTATCGATTTTAAATTACATAGCACATATTAAACTAAAGTGATGTGGAATTTGTGTTCATTACAAGTATTAAACGTAAAGTTTTATTTCTTTTAATTTTCATTCCATTCTCTACATGACATAAACTTTATATTAAGTATAAATTATAGTTTCAAGAAATAGTGAAAACCATAATACTCAACCTCAACTGGTAGCATTAAATACAATTATTTTCTAAAATTTATACTACGCAAAAAAACTGCGTTTCTAATTATGATTATAGAACAAAACGAAATATTCTTCTAAAAATAAATATTTAAGGTTAATTCATTTCAATATACCAATTGTTTTAATAGAAATAATTCATTAATGGAATAATTCAATCAAAGAAATATAATTTCCATTTAAAACAAACTTTTATTTAAACTAAGTAATTCATCTGTGTTTATATGCATAACAAAGTTATAATTTATTACAAACGAAGAACTAAATTAATTTTAAAAACCTGATGTGGATACCACATCACTTCCTTATACACCTATTAAATTAGATATACACAATTTTATAAAATGAAAGTACATAAAATTTTATTTCATTAATAACTTCTGATAGTTATATATATATTTGTTTTATTGATATTATTGGATTATTTTATTTATCGTAAAAACATTGTTTAATCAAAGGTTAACAATTATTAACAAATTAATATATTTAAATTTTAAAAAAGGGAGATAGTGTTCGATTCGAACAGATTTGAATTCCCCTTTTAAGATCCAAATATTTCATTAATTAAGATTTCATTTGGCTATAACACTGGAATCATAGAAAATATGTACCACTTATGATACATCGTTGAAAATCTATCAATGAGGGCTTATTGTTACTGCAATTAAGAAAAAAAAATAAAGATTTTCGGATTTTGGGCTTTTTGAATACCTTTGTTTCAGTCGATTGTAATCAAAAGGGGAGGTACACAACTAGATGTAACAAAAGGTCCTAAATCCAAAATTTTAACATCCTACGGCTAACTGTTTTGAGTTATGAAAGTTATGGTACAGTGATTAACTCGTCATCACAAATCAGCTGATTTCGAAGTCGAGAATTCTAAGGTTCAAATCCTAGTAAAGACAGTTACTTTTATATGAATTTGAATGCTAGATCGTGGATACCAGTATTCCTTGGTGGCTGGATTTCAATTAACCACACATCACAGGAATGATCGACATGAGACTGTATAAAACTAAACTTCATTTACATTCATACATATCATCTTCGTTCATCCTCTGAAGTAATACCTTACGGTGGTTCCTGAGGCTAAATAGAAAAAGATAGAAAGTTATGCGAGATACATACGTACATATGTATATACAGACGCCGAAACTAGTCAAAATAGATTCAGTGAATGTCAAAATGGAAATTTTTGTTGAAATGTGAAAATCGAAATTTTTCGCCATAAAAATACTTCCTTTACATCGTACAAGGAAGTAAAAACGACTAAAATATGGTATATTTATCACAATAACTAATATTAATTAAAGAGATATAAAAGGAAAAACAATAAAAAAGCATTAATTTTAACAAAATAACTAATCAGTTATTATAATGAAATACTAATTTACTAATCCTTAATTAAACAGAAGTAATTATTACGTCTTAAATACAGTTAGACTTGAGAAAGCAAATTGTGAATTATGAGAAGTTATGTTTATAATACAATTCTGTATGGTTGTGACAATGGTAATAAAGAAAGAGATTTAAAAATTATTTAAAATATGGATATGGAGGAGGTCACAGAAGATTAAATGGACAGAAAAAATAAAAAAATAAAGTTATACAGACAGTGAACGCGACAGTAGAGCTTTAACAAAATAAATGACCCAGAACTTTCATGAGAAAAGACTAGATTAAAAAAGTATGCTGAAAAATTAAAAACATAAAATATGCTAAAATATTTTTAAAAATACAGTTGCAGGTGCATAGAAGAAAGGCAGACAATATTAAGATGATAGAGTATCAAAAAGGAAATGGAAGCTCAAACTTTTAGCAAAAAATGGAAGAAATTGAGCCGAAAGAGATTCAAAGGATTTACCTTAACTATGTTTTGATGAATCCTTTTTTACATACTCCTCAACTAATCAGTTTTTTGAACCTAAAATGTTTGAAAAATAATTATTTTTTATTACATCTAAATTAAATATCGAATCACTAGTTATTGTCAAATACTAGAGAATTATTGTAATATACAATAATCGTATACGTAAGTCCGTAAACGCGCATGCTCAAACTAAAGTATATCAATTATTAACATTTTTTAAATAATTTTAGAATTACTTTAGAAGCCGCTAATATGAAAACAAAGATAATATTAATATACGTACAACAGGGTAAAATATCAAATTAGTCATACAATAAATAGGACATTATAATTATATGATAATTATATTTCTATAAAAGAACTGCAAATGAACAACGCCCTCCTCTCGATATACCGCAGAAGGAAAATGTGTAGGCAATAATATGTAGTGAGTGAATTGATTATTATAGATTAGGGCTACCTACCAATTAGATGTAGATTAATTCAAGGTAAAAATATAAAAGAAAAAATAAATAAAATTAATATAATTATTAAACGGAAATTAGTTAATAAATAAAAAATAAAAAAAAAAATCACATAAAAAATGTGTATAATAATTTTTTAGAAAAATTAGATTCTTGAGATGAACAAAATTGTTACTAAGCTAGACAGCCTTTTCTTTAATTTATAGTTTATTATGCATTTATTTTGTTAACTAATAAAATTTAGATATAGATACAAACTAAAATGACCTCAATACTGATAACAATAACAGGTAGAAGCCTAAGGCAAAATTTAGCGCCATTTTTTTTTATCTAACTCTTTCAGAATAAGAAAGAGATTTAAATCAACCTATCTAAATTGAACTTGTATAGGCTGTCTATTCGAAAAACAATGTAAAATTTCCCTTCGTGCAAATGTTCCCTTCCAGAAAATCAAATCCTCTCACCATTTTGATGCGTTCTTCTTACAGTATTTTATAATAAGATAAAACAATACTGACCATAATTCACATCAACACGCGCGCGCACACACACACACACACACACACACACACACACACATGCATATATATATATATATATATATATATATATATATATATATGGATCTGTGTCAAGGTATTTGTTTTTTTAAATTAATTTCTAGACCCGACTCAAAAAGGTGATAAAAATCTGGAAAAGTAAAATTTGGTGTTACAAATTTAAAAAAAAAATATTCTACATTAGATTGACATGAAATATTTTGAATCTTAACGAAATTGGCCGATTTGAACAAAAATAACAGTTAATAAAAAAATGTAGTTAATAATTAAATTAAACAGAGTAAATTACCATTATTTCTCTAACATAAAAAAAAGTATGCCATATTATTGTTTAATACTAATCCGCAGCCGGCCTCCGTGGCGGGAGTGGTAGCGTCTCGGCTTTTCATCCGGAAAACCTGGGTTTGAATCCCGGTCAGGCATGGCATTTCATACACGCTACAAATCATTCATCTTTATCCTCTGAAGAAATACCTGGTTTCGGAGGTTAAAAAACAAAAAAATAATACTAATACGAAATACTTAACATCAGTCCTACAAAACGCTGCTTGGTGATCGACATCAGAGGTTAAAGGTGAAGGACGAACAAATACAGGCCACCCGAGAAAGGTTTTAGACCTTACTGCTACGAAAAGCAGACCCAGGAGAAGGTGATAACTATACAAATGAGCCGAAGATAGGACATCTCTAAACAAGACCGCTTATAAGTTGAAACGGCTATTGCAATTCTATAAAAATGAGACATTTTAAGTGTCATCTTGGTAGTCATTTATGTAGAAACTATTTCTTCTTTGAGAGAACTACGAGGAGCTTCCGTCGACCTATATCCTCATATCCTCCTACGATCAAACGTTTGATCGGTCTTGGGCTAAGAAGAAGGGTGAAATATTCGCTACTTTTTTAACCGATATCTTTCAACCGCTTGAAATACGAAGTACTCGAGAGGAAAAAATCGTTCGTTTCTTACATCTAAGAAAACAAAGCTTTCGCTCGATCCCAATGGGATTTCCTATTAAGCCTTTCCCTGCAGTTGAAGTTTTGAAGAGAAAGAGTTCACAGAAGGGCCTTGGTTTTGATTTAATTACAACAAAATGCTATCTTCCAAAGCCATCGTGTTTATAATACACGTACTTAATAGCAATTTCCGGACAACATAATTCTCAACGGAGTGGAAAGCTTTGTAAATAATCATAGTCCCGAAACCAGCCAAACTCGGTACGCGATGTGGCTTCATACAGGCCAGTGAGTCTATTACCTATTTAAGGAAAATGTTTGAAATAATGCTCCTTCGGAGGATGCGGCCTGTTCTGGAGCTTGGCCACGTTATTCCTTACCATCAACTTGGCTTCCGTTGTGGGCATTTCTCTATCGAGCAAACAAACAGGCTCTTAAATGTGACAAGCTTCTGCTTCTCACAGTTAAGGGTTTTTTGTCTTCAAGATTTCTACCTTGAAGAAAAAAAAATATTGTTCGGCTACTGGTTCTTTTTTTGCCTTCTTAGATTTCCAACAGGCCTGGGATACTGGCCTTTTGTAAAAATCGAACCATATGACAATCACTAAGAGAAGAGGTGACTACCCCCGGGTCACCTTGATGGTGTTGTAATTCCGCAACTGAGAGTGTGAGGTATCTAGATCTATACCTCGACTGTTGTCTAACGTGGAAAATTAATTTAAGAGGGAAGGCAACTTAAGATAAAATACGAGGAAATGTTCTGATTCATGGACAGGCGTTCTCAGTTATCTTTATCTAATAATCTGCCGGTATACTCAACAATTCTAATTCTAGAGCCGATCTGTACCTTTGGATCCAACTTTGGGGTATTACGAGCAAGTCCAATGTCAAAATCTTACAAAGGTTTCAAAATAAATTACCCACATATATAAAAGAGGGACCTTCGTTTTCAAAAAATCATTAAATCATTAAAACTAATTTTTGAGGAGTTACGTTGGGAACTGTTATCATTTTTCTGCGAGTGTGATCCAATTTATTCAAAGTTAATACAAATGTAAAAGATTGTAAACAAATTTTAAACTATAAAAAAAAATTCGATTAAAAAAAAATATTTAAAAATAATTGTTTAATGAAAACATTCAATATTGAGAATATAAAGAAATAATTATTTTAAATAATGGTAGAGGATATAATTTCAAACAAAAAAATAATGCTACAACGCTAACGGGTTTAAAAGATCCTAAAAAACAGAAAAAGAAAAGCAAAATATTTGTGTAAATCCATCACAAACGAGAAAATTAACAAAATACAAAATCAGAAATAAAAAAAAAAGTATTTTTAAAAAATGGGCACCCATATATACATATACACTTAAATACATAGTAAGGAAAACACAAAAAACAGTAATATAAACATTTAATAAACTTCCAAGAGTTAACTTTCGCGAATATCCCACATGGTCAGTTGATTAATATTTTTTTTTATGTCTTCAGTCATTTGACTGGTTTGACGTAGCTCTCCAAGATTCCGTATCTACTGCTAGTCGTTTCATTTCGTTATACCCTCCTACATCCTTCATCCCTAACAATTTGTTTTACATATTCCAACCGTTGCCTTCCTGCACAATTTTTCCTATCTACCTGTCCGTCCAATATCAAAGCGACTATTTCAGGATGTCTTAATATGTGGGCTATAAGTCTGTCTCTTTTTTTACTTATATTTTCGAAATGCTTCTTTTTCATTGATTTGCCGCAAAACTTCTTCATTTGTAACTTTATCCACCCATCTGATTTTTAACATTCTCCTGCAACACCACATTTCAAAAGCTTCTAATCTTTTCTTCTCAGGTACTGCGATTGTCCAAGTGTCACTTCCGTATAAAGCTACGCTCCAAACATATACTTTCAGAACTGTTTAATATAAATGGTGACTAATATAAATGTTTATATAACTGTTTTTAGTGTTTTTCTTTCCTCCATTCACATTAAGATCAATTAACACAGTGGTAACTATGATAATAAAATATCTGAATTTTCAGAAAAAAATATTATATATATCGCACATATATATTACACTATTATAATACCTATTATCTATACAACGATTTACAAAAATTAATTTCGTTTTCATTAAGAAAGCGTTATTAGATATAATCTAAAACAAATAATTTTTAAATAAAGATGCATTAAGAAACGATTTGTTTTTGAGTTTCAACTGGTGTAAAATTTCACACTGATTTTGTCCAATGAAGTTTAGCATTCATTGGACAAAAGTTATGATGCAACATAAGTTTTTATCTTTTTTTGGGAGGAGGGAGGGGCGAAAAATGTGATTTTGCATTTATCGCCCCTCCCCCCCCCAAAAAAAAAATATCGCCCAAAAATATAAAAAAAATCATTAAAAACAAAAATCTTACAATTAGTATCTCAGCTGACATCGCATAAAAACTTAATTAAAAATTAATACCACTGCAAAAATCTTGAAAAAAAAAATTAGTGCTTTTTAATATCATTTGACCTTAAAGATTAAAAACAAAATTGGGCTAGACGTGAGCATCCAAGAATGTAATCATCTCAAAAACATTGAAAAATTTAAGTTATCAGCTGAAATTTTTTTTTATGATTTATGGAAATTAATTTTGTTATATTACCAAAAAATCAATTGTTATTAAAAAAAAAAAAGTAGTCAGAAAATGTTATGATTCTAAATCACCTCTAAAATCAGCAATATTAACCAACAAAAGATTACATCTAATGTATTTTAAAGATTTTTTAAAAATGATCTTTATTTATTTTTAAGCAAAACCTAATGCAATATTTAATTTAAAGCTCAAATTAATTAATTAATTAAAAAAAAAATTATGTATATTGTACATATATATATATATATTTTTTTTTTAACAACTCTGGAACCACAATTAAGTATATATATCTTCAGAGGGATGAGATGAATGAATTGTAGAGCGTGTGTGAAAAATGCCAGGCCTGACCGGGTTTCGAACCCGGGACCCTCCGGATGAAAAGCCGAGACGCTACCACTCGGCCACTGAGGCCAGCATCGTACATATGTATTATACTATTATAATACCTATTATCTATATAACGATTTACAAAAAAATTATTTCGTTTTCATTAAGAGACCCTTAATTCCTTAATTATCCTTAATTAATTACCCATAGAAATGGGGTTATTCACGACCAGTTAACATACTTCAAGTCTGACATTTTTGGTGATTCATTAAAAAAATAAAATAACAATGCAAATATTAATCAGTATAAAAGATTAAAAAATTAATAATATTATTGTGTCTGTTGTAAAGTTGCAATAAAATTGTATATTTATTGCATGTTGATAACGGATACATTTATCTCAGAATTACATCTACACATTTTTTTTTTTTTAATTTAGAGTTAAAAAACAACTCATTTTTTTTCTAAAATTTGTATCCAAAAAATTTTAGTAGACAATTATTTTACCTTTGTAACAAAGAGCAGAACAAAATATCTCTTAGCAGATAATTCATAAACATAAGAGTTTTTTGACATATGTTTTTTTATAAATATACTGTTTCAAATGATATCTAGAAATGTGCTCCAGAAGTGGGATCTGTTCTTTGTGAATAAATCTGTATACACAAAACAAATAGAAGAAAAAAATTTTCCAAGTGGAAGTATGAAGAAAACTTCTTGGTAAAATAAGAGATATTGTTTAAAGACAACCAGTTTCGATGTAATTTATCACTACATAAAAACACCTTAAATACGTAAAACTTCTCTTTTCTATTGGTTAAAATATCTATTGGTTTAAGAAATCGAGAAAATAAACAATCAATTAAATCAAATCAACTAGTAAGTTAGGAAATAAAAACAAAATGTTAAATAATTAATATATATATATATTATATAATCGAGCCTAAAACTAAACCTAGCATGTTTATACATAATATTTAAACCAGCACGCGTATATTGTATTCATTGCGTGCTGCCATTTTATTATATTCCAAACATCCTTTTAATAATACCTAGTCTCAAACTAACAATTTAGGTGAAATTATTTGAGAAGCAGTTAAAAAGAACGGATAACAGACAACGTGGTGTACTGTACGGCCAGTAGATCGGAGGGGTACACACAGTGCTCGAAGCCCTTCGTGTTATTACATTATACTAGAAGTTGTTGGCATTTGGCTAGTTGATCGGTCTTTGCATATACACAACCACACAAACATACACATTCTATCAAACTATAAGACAAACCACTCCTGCCTAGTTAAAAAAAAAAAAAAAATCGTCATGCTTTCACCTAAAACTTACTATTTCTCCCCACTCCGACATTTCCATATTACCACTCCCCGAAAAAAAAAAAGTATCATAACGACTAAATACTATTATTTTTAAACAAATTTAAAACAACAACATCGAAAGACCGACCGTACAATTATAAATTTTTATTTTTAATAATAACCATAGAGACATGACAAGTTAAAACCATTATCACCATTATTTAGTACATTACTTTATATTTAAAAAAAAAAAAAATGAAAAACAAATATTGTGTGTAAACCATCTATAATTACCTTAAAACAATTTGTAAAATATGTTATTGAAAAATAAAGTGCATAAAATAAACCTTTATGATCAAAACATAAAACTTTATCATTACATTATAATAATTATTAAAATAAATTAATGTTTGATAATACATTACACATTATACTAAAATCATGTACACTATAATTTACTAACTTCAAACTAAGAAAGAAAAACTTTTGTAATAAGTCACGAAATAATAATTATTTAACTTAAAACTTAGGTGATACCATATTAGGATAAAACTATTTTAATAAGCGATAAAAATTACTTGAGGTATAAAAAAAATAACATTATTATAGCACACTCCCTCTGTGTTCATTCTCAATTATTTTTTATTCCAGTTATTAGATAAGAGAAAAGTTTTAATTTTTGTTTTATCATCTCATTAAGGACAAAAAAAATCATTTAACAATAGGTAACAAATTTTCAAGATACAAAAAAAAAATGTGAAGAATACATAAAGAAGCAAGAACAAAGAAAAGACTTCAGTTGGGAAACTAAATTTTGTTATTGAGTTTTTTGGCGTGGGATTTTTTTTTTTTTTTTTTTTTTTTTTTTAACCTCCGGAACCACCATTAAGGTATATCCTCAGAGGAGGAGGTGAATGAATTGTAGGGGGTAGGGAAAATGCCATGCCTGACCAGAATTGGAACC
>JAAAKQ030066389.1:3093-15609 GCA_010016005.3 Zanna intricata | reverse complement strand
TTCGGAGCCACAGAAAGAACAGTCAGGTGACTCCCGCAGTCCGAACCTCGCCAAATATGCATTGAAACAACCATGCCCTGTGAACATCTGGGTGGTAGCATAGCTCATGTCCACAAAATAAACACTATTAGTCGTAGTGATCACAACCACAATAATAATCAGAATAATATACAATAATAATAATAGTAAACGATAATAATATTACATGTCAGTTACAAACAAATAATCATTAAATGTCAATCGTAATATAGACAGAGATTACATACAAAACAGAATTTAAAATAATCGTCAGGATTTATTTACATGGAGATACATAAAATGGAAAAGCAGTCCTATAGCATGACCACACAATGAACTATCTTAACACTTTTATCACTAGTTTAGTAATAACAATCAACGGTACAATAGATAAGATGAGCATAAAGTTCTATCTCTGCAACTACTTATGCAGTTCACAAACAAAACGACTCCAACAGTCTATGAATGAAATTTAGTACTATTTATAGTAGTATTATTTTTTTCCCTTATAGTCTTACAGTAACTCATCGATAGTATTTCTTGTCGACTGGACTTACTCGTGACGTCACCTTAATCGTAGCGAACTTAATTCACACTGGAAATTCGCTTCTTCACAGTCCTCCCCGCAGAATGCTCTCGCTCTCCCGCTATAGTTTCGCAGATTCACACCGTTTCGCAGACTGACGTCGTAATGTCTCGCTGGACTGGTTTGCAGAACTGATTATTAACTGGTCATCCCCGGAGTATTTATGATCCTATCTTCTTTACCTACCAGATCGGACCCACTCGAAGCTTGAAAACGATCGACCAAAACTTTTCGTCTCCATTCCTTCCTTGCCTTGGTCCGGTAACTCTTCTCACGGTACATGTACAAACATTTGTTCAGGTGTATCAGTAGCAGTATTACAAAGAGCCATTGTTAAACGGACTTGTTACCTTTACTAAAAGGGTTTCTTTTAGCCCCTTCCTGAATTCCTCCCATTATTATATTTTCTACTACTTTCATCTTAATTAGCAGGAATCCGCGATTCATTTCCGTTACTACATATACCGGTCTTGTTAAAATGTATACACTATACATATATACTTATTAGAGCACATGAAACCGATATTGATTAAAGTATTTACTGATAGTATTATTTTTTATTATTTTAATGTAATGTTACTATTAATTAATTTAATATTAAATATTCCATTCCAGAAGTATTATATTTGTAATACGATATTGATATATTTAAAATAATAATGAAAAAGCTGAATACATTAAACCGCTGTTTATTTTTCATAAACTGTAATATAAAATATTGGTGATAAGTTTTGGACTTATTACAGAATAAATATAAAGGTTTTTTTGAGTTTTGTTTTTTCTGCTTTCTGAATGTGGAGTTCTCAATTCATTAATTGTCCTAAAAATTCCGGTAGTAATTCTTTTCCTAAAAGCAGTTATTTCATAAATAATGGAAACAATTTTCTTTAGCGGTAATACTGAATCAAATATTTGATTCAGTCAATGTACTGATACTATGTTTACATGAATATATATATATATATGTGTGTGTGCGCGCGCGCGACCGCAATGTACATATATATTTATATTTATATAAGTTCTCCTGGGAACTTTCTAACCTATTTTACTCATGAAAGTAATGGAAAAAGTTCATATAAATATATGTCCTAAAATGCTTCGTTTGCTAGTTACGTCTAGTAAAATATTTCGCTCGAATATCAGTTAAACCAGTGAAATGAAGTCATACTGAAATTTTTAGGACTTAATTAAGGGACAGAATTAATCATTTATTATGAGTTTTTACCTAAAAATCAAATAAAATAGGTTCCACAACCTTATCTGTAGTAGTTTTTGAGAAATATGGTGTGAAAATACATAAATTGGGGTAAAAAACCCTGCCTTTTCTTTGATGTACAATAATTTTGTTTTGTTATAATTTTAAATTATTTGGTAGGTTTTCTGAAACAGAATGCATATAATGTCGAAGTTAGCAAATGAACGATAAACCAAAAGATGAATGTAATATAAGATAGGAAATGTACTCATAGTTAAATAAAATTGAAGATTTATCTGAACTGAGAGATATAAACTTGTTACAGTATTTGAGAAAGTTGTTCAAGATCATGAGAAAGTATTAGAACTTCAGTGAGTAAAGACTTTACTTTAAGAAGAAGACTTCTAAAGTTTATTAACAAATGAATATCAAATATTCATAAAAAAATAAACCTTTTTAGAACATTGTGGGGCATTTGCTGTCTTGAATAGATTCCTATTAATAATTTACATAAACAAATATTTTATCCTAGTCGATGTATAATATTTATTTTGTTACATGTGTTACGTCAGGAATGGTAACAGTGTTCTATCACCATTTGTCTGCATGGATTATTTGAAACTTTTTTTTTTTTTTTTTTTTTTTTTTTTTAACTTCTGGGACCACAATTAAGTATATCTTCAGAGGGATGAGATGAATGAATTGTAGCGTGTGTGAAAAATGCCATGCCTGACCGGGATTCGATTATTTGAAACCTGGGTTTAAGCTAGACCACAGTTTAGTTACAATATATAATTATTTATAAAACAAAAAATAGAAAAAGTTAAACTCCATATTAATAATTATAAATAATAGACTTTAACCAGTACACCTTTTTTTATGTTATAATTAAAAATGTTTTCTTAACTTACCCTAATAGAATTTTACAATGTTTAAAAATAATTTTTATATTTTATTCCCCACTTTCCCCACTTTAGCTATAACCTGGTTAACAATTTGACGATTACCTATTTGATAAGTAATCTTACTCTTAAAATTATTTTTCTATATTATCATTTACAGATACTTCAATCCAATTTACTCTTAAAAAAAGATACTAGAAACTTGAGCAGATTTTTGACGTGACACCGTCTGATAAACCGGTAAGAGCTGGGAGGCATTCACCGAAATCATCCGTTACCCGAAGCCTTAAAGCGGGATTGGGGCGGCTTCGTACATGTTCGGGCGTCTGTTGATCGGAGTGCGCTCGAACGCGCTCGGAGCTGGCTCGCGCATTTGAACGCTCGATTACTGTCGCATGTTTTCGTTTCGGTTCGTAACATTCCCGGCTGAGGACACGTGAGCGAAGTTTGACGCGTGTAAATCATTATTTAGGTAATAAATAATACATTATATATTTTGAGGTAAAACGTTGTCACGTTCGAATCTCGCCACGCATCGTAGATGCACGCACCCAATTAATTAACCTCTGGAACTACCTCTTTTTACTTATGAACACAGCAAAATATGAAAAAAGTAATTTTATTGATTTATATCTGAAATTTCTTGAACTCATTTTACAACAGAAATGATACTTTAAAAAAAACTACTTACAGATGTCCAGTCGAAAGAATTTTAAACAATCATTTTCATTTTTACACTTACTTCTTTAATATTAATATTGATGAAAACAGTAAAAAAAAAAATGAAAGAAAAAATTACCTATGTAAAGAATAAAATTGGGAAATAATTTCGAGGAGAAGTAAGCCGACTTGTTTGTCGGTATACGATTTCAAGGAAATAAAAGGGAAAATAAGTTTAAGTTGTTTGGTCTAAAGCGTCCAGTCTTATTGAGACGGAACCAATATGGGGTCAGCAAGAGGTGAATAATTTAAGGGTTAGGGGTCACGCGCTACAGCTGATCGACTTCTCTCCTCACCTACCCTGCAGCTTGTCAACTATCCAACTCAATTATGCAACATCTTTCAGAGACCACTCTGTTATTTCTTACGGTCCATTATTTAATTTACCAACAGTCAACAAAAACGTCAATAAAGCGCATGCATATAAATTCATTTATAGAGAAAGCTAGGTCGCTATCTATACATATAGTCTCTGTGTTATAGAATGAATTATATTTCTAACAAAAATTGTTTCTATTTTCAAAAATAAGAGTTTGTTAACTATAATAGAAAAATTCCAAAGTATACTGTTAGATTTGTTCTTTTAAAATGTTCTCAAAAATATGTATCCTATAATGATAAATTTTTCAGTAGTGATATATATGTATCTACTCGTACATACGCATGAGAAAAATTTTACTTTAAAAAGGTAGTGTGATCTTTGTTACAGCTATTCGTTATCATACACATTAGATAAATACATAAAATATAACTCAAAATGATCTACCCCTGCAGTATAGGGTTCCATTTTCTTTTCAGAAGCATACATTGTGCTAAACCCCAAATAATAATAGGTTTTTATATCAAAAACTTGACATACAAAAGAATTATCGTCAGAATTTATTCACAGTTCAGAAGAAGATAAATAATGAAAAGAAGAAATCAGTACCATTGTCAAAAGAAATTAGCTTAACCGTTAGTCTTAACACTTTTAACTATTAGTCTAGTATTAACAAAAATAGTACAATAGATAAGAATAAACTTGTCTTATTTATTGTACTATTTCTTTCACTAAAAGTACCTTTGCTATTCACAAATAAAACATGTTATTGAATGAAATTTAGCCCTTAAAAGTTTATGAATGAAATTTAGTACATTCTCCCTTTCATTTGTAGTCTTATAGTAACTCGCCGGACCGTTTCTTATTTTTGTGTATTGGAATTACTTGTAACGTTACCACCGTAGTCGCGCCGAACTTAGTTCACTAAAACTTCGCTTCTTCACTAATTTCCTCGTAGAATACTCTCGCTTCAAACTCACATAATAAATAATTCTTCTATCGTAGCACGCTCGCAAATTCACATCTCGCAGACTCTCCTCACAGACTCATTTCATAATATCTTGCTTAGACTCATATCTACGGAACGGAACGCAAGGATGTCGGAGGGTGCAATACTCTCCTATTTTTCGCAGTATACGGGCTTGCGCCCTTTGCTGCTGTGTGACTATACTGAACTGGCGGGTATACATAAATAAAATGACTGTAATTCGTTTAGGGAAGTGTGGATTGCGTTCCGATCCCATGGAGGGTTTTGTACGGTTGGGACCCTGCGGTTCGATATGCTAGTTAGCTTATCATCCGCGACGCCTTCTTTTCCGCTCAGAGTGGGCAGAAATCCCTTTGTTTTCTGACTTGGGGACGCGCATCCTCTTGGGAAGGCATCACAGGTGATTTGGGGACCTACCCTTGAAGCATACGGCTTTCCGAAGCCAAATGTGGTTGTTTGGGCCGATTCAGAGCGTTCAGCCCCGAGTCTAGCCCCGTCAGGATTAAGGACGAGGATGATAGTGGAGACCTCATCCACTATCATCTTCCTTATCTTGTTGGCGTCTGTCTCCTTGTTTCTTGCAATCTCATATCTACTGGCCTTGCCCAAAGTAATTATGCTCCTATCCTCTTTACCTGCCAGACCGGACCCAACTCGAAGCGTGAAAAAGATTGACCGCTCTCATAGTTTCCTATGAAATTCCAAACCTTGGTCCCATAACTCTTTTCACGGAACGATATCTGTTTAGGTGTGTCGGTGGTTAGTTCAACAAAAGACGATTGTTAAACGGATCTGTTACCTTTACTAAAAGGGTTTCTGTTAGCCTCTTTCTGGATTCCTTCCATTATTATATTTTATATTACTTTATTCTTAATTGGTAGGAATTCGTTACTTAGGTCCGTTATACTGGTCTTATTACAATATATTGAGAATTTAAAACACTTATATCATGAATTATTTCCGTTGTATTGTATGTTGTTTAAGGTAATGTTAATTACAACAATCTAATGTCCTCTATAATTTCCAATTACATGTGTTAAAACAAAAAAAAAAATTTAAGCCTCAGATTAAGAAAAATTAATCAATGTAGTCATAATTCCGTACCTCTAGCAGCATAATGAAACTCATGAAAAATGTTTTAAAAGTAAATGACTTAAATAATGTAAATATTAGGAGTTAATTAGGTACAATTATTCATCATAGGGATCCAGTTTATATTTTAAACTACTTCATCCACTAATGTTGCAATCTTTAAAGTGTAGAAGATCTGCTCCTTAAAAAAAAGTTTTTTTTTTTTTAACTTTCAATTCAGATTGATTTTATCCTGCTTTACACCAATACTGTATTCTCAGGTTTTTAATCCTGTTCAGAGACTGGAAAAATCTATATTATCAACCTCTTTAAGAAGCTCACTTTTGATTCCAAATAAAAATGAACTGTCAGATAGAGGTGAAAAAAAGGGTTATTTGTTAAGCGAAATTTTCCTATATTTTTTAATGAACGATATGCAATTATTTATGACAAATTTATAATACATTATTTATAAGAAGGGAATAATTTGCTTTATAACTTGTTCTAAAAATCAATAGATTTTTTAATATAAATTAAAAAGAAACAGAAAATTAAATCAGTATATGTTTAATAGTTGACATCATTAGTGAAATTTTAGCATTTCTGTGTTACAAAAGTTTTGTGTACAGATTTATTTATTGGTTTCTAAAGCTTCATCTTGTATAAACTGTATAAGATAATTATTTTTACACGTTTTATTATTTATATTAAGCTTAGATACTATTGCTTTGTTAATAGTATTTTTTTTTTAACCTCCGGAACCACCGTTAGGTATACCTTAAGAGGGTGAGATGAATAATTTGTAGCGTATGTGATAGTGCCATGCCTCACCGGAATTCGAACCCGGAACCTCCGGATGAAGGGCCGAGAAACTACCACTCGCGCCAAGGAGGCCGGCTTTTTTGTTAATAGTCGTAATTATTAAGTTATATGTGCACATAACTTGAAATGCATCTTTAAATAAGAATTTAGAAAACTGAAAGCAATTCTTTTAGGAGGTTTAATAGTTTGCTAATATGCTATCTATTCTAAGGGAAACTAGAAATTTTACTTAATCGATAAATGAGTTTACCTCCACAGCTAAATAATAGTAAATTTTTCTGTAATATGTTTCTATGTAAAAATCGCAATAGCCCACCAGTTACTTTTATTGAATGCCCATAATAATAATAATAATAATAATAATAATGTTAGTTAATTTTACTTTACTCACTGGAGTTACTGAATAATATAGGATGGATAATTGTTCGGGGTGTGATAGGCTTTTGTTCAGTTACAGTTAAGCAGCTGAGCTGGTCTCATCCATTTAAATGGTCGCTTAAGATCGATCGCATACGATTTGTCTGTAACAGTCGTGAGACCACATACAATGTACTTTTGCAAATTAATCGTACATGAACTTCTGACCGAATGGGCGTGTCCACAAATTCGTTTACATTTGTTCAGTGGTGTTTGAATATTCTAATAAAATTTCCTGCTTCTATTAATTTTTATTTGCTAGGAATTAAGAACTGTTTTGGCTAACGCCATTTATACAATAAAAATTAAGGGATAAAGTCGGTAAGGTATGTTTTTTTTAATGATTAATTATTTTACATTGGGTGAATAATGTTTCAGGCCGAATTACTTAAGAATGAGTACGGAGATGAGTTAAAATTGTTAAAAATGATATTGAAAATTATTAAACATAAAAAATAATAATTTTTGTGAGGCAATCATATCAGTCATAAAAAATAAGAAATGATTTTTCGTTTCGATGATTAGAAAAAAATTATGTAGACAAAAATATACGACATATTTTTCATTTATATAGAAAAACTATTGAAAAATGTGATTAAAATTGGATTGATTGTAATAGTTAAATAATTTTTGTAGTAATTACATTTATTTTATTTTAATCATAACTAATAGATAGTTCTTCGTTTGATCTTTTTTTTTTATTTTAATATAATTTAAAAAGGTTTAAAGTGTTATATACCGTATTATGTGTAACAACGATGAGTATTTAAATTACCAACATCCGTTAGATGAAGAAACAAATCATACAGTATCCATGTGCGTATCAGACCTTATACTTTGTACCCTAGTTGCACGTCGGTAGCTGATCTTTGAACTTACCGACTGGGTTTTAATTCAGACCCTGATAAAAAATAAATATTTAATTTCGAATTTTCATCGTATTCGAAGATACCTATCTTCTAATACGATGAAGCGACCAATATAATAATAGGTACAACAACCAATATCCAAACACTACTCAATTCATCGTCAGTGACTAATGAAGGAGATGAGGAATAAATAGTTTGAGCTTGATTATTTTTTAGTAATGCTTGAAGTAATTGTAATCCTTAACAACAATGGTACTGAAAATTAGTTTCTTAAAATTATAGTTTCAAGAATCTTTTACTCTATAAAAAATGTATTAATTTTTAGTTATTTTATGTTAAATTAAATACAATCTTTTTTAACTACAGATTATTTTTGTTAATATCTTTGTTAAAAAACATTGTAACTAGAGACCGATATCTTACATTTTCGATTAAAAGTAACCATTCTGATATTCAGATTACTCATTTATCATATTTGCTTTAAAAGTCAACTTTTCAATAAATTATTTTTATTATGGTTAAAATTTAACTGACAATAATTCAAAATATAATTAATTAAAGACGGTTGAATTTATATTATTTTTGTACTAGTAAATGACATCACATTAAAGTACGGGACATGTTAATGTCGCATTAATTTTGGTGAAAAGAGGAATATGTTTTATATTTAAAAAAAAAAATTGAAATATTCATGCAACTACGACGCTTTTCAGTATTTTTATTGTATAATAAATAAACAGCATAATAAAGGGATAAAAATTCGTTGAGAAACTGAATGAGCAATTCCCTTTTACGGACTTTTTTCTCAGCGTGTATTTTTGTTCGGTATTACAAGGCAGAGAATATTTATCGGATCCGGACTGGTAAGGAAGAAGAAGGGCTTGCGTTAATTCCGGACAAGTTGTTGAATTATTTAGGACGGCATTTGTAAAGACGCTGGAGCGGGCACGACCATCGATCCATTTGTGAGATGAAACGACCATCACTGCCTTAGCCTCGTACCACCACAGAACTCATGACTGAACGTTCTCCTCTTCTGCCTCATGCCCATCCCTGACTTTCAACTACTTCTGACTATCTCCCTAAAGAATAACTTAAGAGACAACTATGAAATACCGATAGTTATCTTTAATAGTGTACCTCGTAACACGGTACGAGTAACTTATACTATTTAATAGTACAACCGTAATAAAAATAAGACTTCCTAAAATTACCTTGATGTAAAAATATATCGGTTAAACTTTACATCTTTACGTATCAAACCGTATTAAATTGCTTACTTTATTCATTTATTCTCCGTAATATTCAATACAAGATATCAAAAGCTACAAAAGAAACACTATATAGCAATTGCAAGACTTTTGGAATAAGCTGATCAGTTCCTTTCTTAATTAAAAATATAAGCCTCCTACTTAATGATTTAAAACGGAAATGAGCATTTCTACTTAAAAACCCCCCCCCCAAAAAAAAACCGGTATTGGGGTATTAAAAATGATAATTATTCTCAATCAAGAGTACGTAAACTAATTACTAAATATTTTTATTTGTGGGAACTATTTTGTAATATATAAAGCCCGATTCCTCTTTAATCCCGTTCTCTTGCTGAGAGAGCCTGATCTTTAGAACACTATTAAATTTCTTCTTGTTCCAGAACTCATAAAATCTGGTGTAGTTACTACTTGACTTCCTTGTTCGAAAATCCAAAAATAATAGATTCTAAATTATAATTTACAATTAATAATAAATAATCACATGTTACACCAAATCTGTTAAATATACATATATGCAATAATATCTATTAAATTACATATTTACATTTTTAAAAGTCCATAAAATTTTATTTCACTAATAACTTTTGATTTTTTTTCATATTTTTATTAGTTGTTGAGTTACTGTTTATTGGAAAGGTTTGTTTACAATCACGAGTTAATAATTATAAATAAATCAGTATATTAAATTAAAAAAAAAGGAAAATAAGTCTAATTCGAATCGAAGTGCTTATTACATTAAAAATAAGGTAAGGTTAGAAAAATCTAAAGTTCATACCAATCAATTCTCTGCAAATAATATTACTTCTACTGTTTACAATAAAACTTAATAAATTTACTTTTATTAATGAATTTAATAAAGCTGTTTGCCAATAACTTATCGATCAACTTCCTGCATTCACCCACTGTTCAAAATACAATGAATGTGACTGACTCTTCACTCGTTGTTAGCAAACACTTACTGATAAGGCCGTCACACATTCGCGTCGAACACGGTCTCGCAGAAGTACTCATTGTTATCGCGACTACACCGAACACGGCCTCGTAGAACTATTCACAGAATTACTCGCTTAGCTAATGATTGTTCCCGCTGGTTCTGGCAGTATTTATATCTCCTGTCCTGTAGAACCAGTGCCTGTCACATTCCTTAAGTGTTGAAGCGTTATAATTCTCAATATCCGGGCCCTTACATTTTTTCACAAATTCTTATTCCGGTCCGGTAATCCTTCTCGCCAAACAGCTGTTGGAGATATCGTTTATGTTGTATTATAAAAATACAGATTGTTACCGGACCTGTCAGTCTGAGAAAAGGATCACTTTTAGTTTCTTTTGGATTTCTTTTACATTATTTTTTCATAATTTCTTTTTTGTTGGAAGGAATCCGTTACCCTGTTCCATAATACTGGTTCCCTTACAATATTAAACTATTCCTCCATTTTAATCGGTGAGGGAGTCAGGGATTACCAAATACGGGTTAGAACGTTTAACAAATATGGTGATGGTCTCCTTCTTGATTTAAAGATCACACCCTTCTGTAGATTTATTATTAACAGGGTTATTATAGCCATATTTTATTTATATTTAAGTTGAGCCTATCATGAAAGGGCCAATTGGTTGAAGGATAATGGAATGAGATCATTCTCATATGCGATGACATTCATAAAAATGTAAGTTTTAAAAAACTAGATGTAAAATGTAAAAGATTTGGTTACTTCAGATTATTCAGAACACAAAAAAAAAAAATGTATGTGTTTATTAACGATTTTTCAAACAATTTTATGGCAAAGTAAAAATCATGAAGTAGTTTGTTAAGAATCGAGAGTAATTTGGTAAAAATAAGGTGAAATGTGCTCTGTCTATTCTTCTTGATAAGAATAATAATATTCTTCTTATTAAGAATTTCTTAATAAGAGAAATTCGTCTTAATGATCAATAAGAATGGAATACAAATCATTAAACATAAAAATGTTAAAGAATGTTCGGAGTGATGATAGGTTAAAATACGAGTAAAAGGAAAGTTGTAGGTATTTTATTTGACTCAATTATTTAGTTTTATTATATTTCCTCCTTAACTGGAACTCTAAGGATCATTCACATTTTTAACTGGAATTGAATTACCATATATAGATACATTTTATCTACATTACACCGAATTTTTAAGGCTTCATATTGTGAGATTCAAATTAGAATTACATATTTTTGTAAATCGGAGGTATAACAATATAAAATACTCATATTAAGTTCACTTAAGAAAACTCGTTAGAGATTTAGAAAAGTTTGTGTTCCCAAAGTTTTATCTTCATTACTTTTAAAAACTTCATTGATTTCGCTAATTTATTTAAAGCATACACTTTTTGTTCTTCCACATTTTAATCCAGTAAAAAAAAATTTCTTGTTTGCCTGTTTTATATAATCAAATCCTAAAGTACGGAATAGTTTCACTTTATGAAATATATTAGAAGATATATTGACTCTTTTCTAATCAATGTCTCATAATCTTTTACATCCTGAGCCCTTTAATTTTGCAAATAATGTGTAATGCATGTGCGCAACAATAATGCATGTGCGCAACAACTATCACATCACACAATTTACGTACTACTATACAACTCTAAATAAACATATTTTTCGTCCTCCAGAAATTATATCGTATTCTGAAGATCATTTTCTAGTTCTTCATTTCCGAAAACAAAATGTAAGAAAAATAGGCTTTTACGTTGTAAATGTTGTACTTATTCTGGTATACAACAGCTAGTGTTGAAGGGGGGGGTTGAATATGTAAGCTGTTGTCCAACAGATGTTTTTAAATATGTACGGATTTACATTTCTACTTATTTCTCTATCATGTTTCTAATAATTATTCAGTCCATTAGGTACATGGGCCTTTTTTTCTCTTTTTTTTTACCCTGCTCCCCTGGGCCGGACTTTCAAGTAACTCAGCCCAGGAGAGGGTCCCTTACTCAAAGTAGCCTTCCCATGTAGCCCGCGGCTGGTCTAGCGGTTAATGCGGGCAAATCAGCTGATTTCGAAGTCAGAGTCGTAGGTTCCTACCTTCAGTAGGATTTGAACCTACTTTTCAACCGATTTGAATACTAGATCGTGGTGGTTGGGTTTCAATTAACCAGGAATGGTCAACCTGAGATTATGCAAGACTACACTTCATTCGTCTTCATACATATCTTCCTCACTCATTCTCTGAAGTAATATCTTATGTTGGTTCCGGAGGCTAAAAAGAAAAAGAGAAAAAAAACTAGATCTACCGGGAGTCGTTCACGACAGGCTTGCTATGCTGTCCTCAGCGACAACCGACTAAATATCCGGGACTAAAGTCTTTTTTTTTC
>JAAAKQ030066378.1:4721-15610 GCA_010016005.3 Zanna intricata | reverse complement strand
ATACAGAGGGAGACCCAGATTAAATTTTATGCAACAGATTAAGGAGGACATTGGATGTAATTCATATGAAGAATTACAAAGGAAAGCTACTGAGAGACTCACATGGATGGAGAACTGCTGCCAACCAATCTTAGGATTGATGACCAAAGAGAGAGAGAGAGAAAGGAGAAATAATATAATTCGAAATAGCAAAATAAAACTAATTTCTAATTTTTTCTTCTCAATTGGCATTTTGAACACATCCACAGTGTTAGACACCCAATCTTTTGTAAATATTATAATTTATTAAATCTCTTATTTATAAATATTTATCAAATTTTTATTTATAAAATCTTTCTCACATTCTGAATTAATTGAATAATTTCTTATTAAGCTTCTCCTGTTCTATTAGACTTTCACATTTTAAACAATATGTGTCTCCTAACTAAAGAATACGAAACAAAGAGTACACCTATGTGTTGAAATCAATGCAGTAAAATACTGCCAAAATCATGTTTATTTTTAGATTACCCACAACAGCCTCAATTCTTTAGTGCAAGAAACATGTAAACTATTACTGGATTTCATTTAAAATTCAAAATGTTCCTATAAATTCAGTTTACTGTCTAATATCAGAATAATTATATTCTGGATCCAAAATGAGATCAATTTATGGCAATTTAGAACAACAGTATGCGTAACAAAAGCTGTCAAAGCACAAAGCTGCTCTACTATAACATGCAGCTCAATTCACATCTCCTGTGAAGTTTGTCAATAGAATTTGTTTATCACCAATCACATTAACTGCTAAAACTGAATAATAAGAATTTTGATTACCAACAATTAGCTCACAATTGAATAATTATCACCATTGTTAATCAATTAGGCAGACCATAGCTAGTATTATTTTTTATGCATAAATTGAAGCATTTCATAAAGGAGATCTACTTATTTGACTACTAAGAATAAATACCTAGTTGCTTAGTAAATGATCTGTGTATATGATAAGGTTTTTTAAATATTAACATTGTCTTCCTTTTTAAATTCATGATGTGGAAATTCAACTCTCATACAAAAAATTGTATGAATAGATTCATGAATAGTAATATAGGAATGCAGGAACCACATACAATTGACTACAAAGAATGAAATTCATTTGAGGGTTCAAAACTATTTTCTATTTCTAATCTGTTTGCAAGGTAGCTCCTTTTTTTTAATATATATTATGTTTTTCATTATGATTAATCTGCTGAAAAAAACTTTCATTTAAATGAAGAATTAATAAACTAAACATTTTATTATGATATGCTGAAATTTATATATGATTTAGAATATAACTGCACTATTAACTTCCTAGTTATAAAATTCAGGTGATAAAAACCAATATACACTAGAGTCCAGTAAGAAACGATATTGAATTAAGATAAACACAATAAGAATCACAAAAAAAGGAAGAATGTATTAAAACATAATAGAGCATATATACACAGTCAAAATAAGAAAAGAATCTGAATTTAGAAATGTAACATATAAAACAAAATAAGCAACACAATTCTAACAACAGTAATTTATAATACATTTAAAAATTAAAAACCCAGTGGGAGAAATTGATTAAAATACAACTCAAAATGGATGTCTTAATTGTGTTCAAATCAATTAAATCCTTCTAGAAGTTTAAAGCGTTATTTGTTTCAGTTGTATTGCCATATAAAACACAAACACAACTAATTACACATGATAGTTTAAATTTATCTTAATAATCTTAGAGGAAGTTTAATTTTGGTGTATTTAAAATTTTTTTATTAAACATATCATTACTTTTTATTACAAAAAAATTGTTGTAATTATCATAAAATCTGAATAGTACTATGCTGTTTTCTGGTATACAGATGTTATCAGATCATTGAACGAAAGAAAAAACATAATACCTGTGACATTATAAAATAATGTCAGCACACTAACCAGGAGTAAATTAATTATTTTTATTAAGGAAGAAGAAAAATAAAGAGAATTCTCATAGGAGGATGTTCTACTCCAGAAGTATCTGCAAGGGCTTGCAAATATTAAATTATTTTTTTAAAGGGTGTTCTTTTGAAGGGGAAGTTTTGATATGGATAATAATCTATTACTGCCAGCTCTGATAAATCTTTACAAATATAACAAAAAATTTATGTTCATAGATTTTTGAAATTTTAACAAAGAAGTATAGTTTTAACTTTTGGGGCACTTGTTTTATATTGCTGCTAGAAATGGGAGTAATCTTAGATAAATGGTAATAATTCATATGTTTCATACTAGAAATGTGCTGTGCTATAATTATACTTAAGTTTAACCTCTTTCATGAAAAAAAAAAAAAATATTGATGAAAAAAAATCATTACTTCAAATGATTTTAACCACATAACTTCAGGTTAATTATATTGAAATAATAACATAAAACCAATAAACACTTTATTTTAGTGTTTTCAGAATAAAAAAAAAAAAAAAAAATATTCTTGTGCAGTTCTGCACAAGAAGAACAACTTTTCATTACTAATCTATTAGTGAATACTTAAAACATTTATAAAAAGAAATGTCATTTTTCCAATTTGCAGCATCATAATGAATGATGATTCTAACTTGCTATGCTCAAATTTTTTCAACCCCTAAATTGAGTGTAATTCAAGAAAAATTCAACCATTCATCTTCAAATTTTCACGTGCAAAACTCAGATTCACTACTACAGCCTATCTAAATTTCTATGAAATTGATCTAGTAGTTGCTATAAATATAAATATATAAAAGGAAACCCTAAAATTAAATGAATGGTATTTTTGTATTCCCCATACCGCAAAACATAGATAAAAATGATTTTCACTCCCCATTCATTCCACATGACTGAAAGTAATTCAATACTTTTCAAAGAAAAGTGAGTAAAAAGGCTAAGGTGAGCAAGAAAACTTGTTATTTCTTTATGAAAAATATCAACATTTTAAAAATTTTTGAAATTTTTATGTAATTTTTGTTTTAAAAATTTCAAAGAAATATTAAAATTTTGATAAATTTAGACATTGTACAGGTAGGTGAAATGAATTATCAGTTTTTTTTGTCTAAGATATTTTAAATTTCCATTATGGGCTGTTTAATAGTCAATTTAATGTGTATGTCCCTTCACATCCTTTTTTTAATAATTTTATTAACACAGTGAAAATGATATTTTCTTTTTTTTATTATTGGTAGTAAAAAAAAATCTGATGTGGACACCACATGACTACCTTGTATGCCTATTAAGTTACATATACACATTTATTTTTGAAATGAAAAATATATAACTTTTTCAATAATAACATCTGATATTTTTTCATATTTTTTAATTTTTTTTATAGTTATTATTGAATCATTAATCATAATTTTTTTTACAATTAGAGGTTAATAATTACTAAGAAATCAGTATTAAAAATTTCAATATTAATTTTCAATAAAAAAAAAAGAAAAGAAATTAAAAAAGTAGATGAAGTCTGATTCTTCATCTCTTCTTCGTCTTCCCCATGTAAGATCCAGATAATTCATTAAATAAACTTTTATTTATCTATAACTTTGCTATTATATATGAAAGTAAGTACCACTTATGATATATTGTTGAAAAGCTTCTTGTTGAAAAGAGGGCTTATTACTGCAGTTAAAAAAAGTTCAAAATCCAATTTTTTTTTTAAACACTTTTGGTTCAGTCGATTACAGCTAGTTGTAACAAGTAGCTGTTACAACTGTCCTAAATACAAAATTTCAACATTCTACAGTTAATAATTTTTGAGTTACATGAGATACATACATACATATAGATGTCACACCGAAACTAGTCAAAATGGATTCAGGGATGGTCAAAATAGACATTTCCATTGAAATCTGAAAACTGAAATTTTTTGCAATTTTTTTGTATTTTACTTCATACAAGGAAGTAAAAATATGAATTGGTATTCTTAAAAGAACAATTGTAATTGCATTTTTTGTTGTGAGTCTTTGATGATAACAACACAGGCAGGGTTTTATGAATTTGTATTATAATTTTTGAGGGGAAATATTTTACAAATGATTTAAAAACAAAAAAAAAACTGTTCAAATAGTCTGCATCTTTTGAAGTGCACTGTTTAATTTATCAAAATCATCTGACCAGTAGTATCGCACCTGTTTGTTAGATTAAAAAAACACACATATTTATTTAGCTCAGATATGTAGAAAAGGTTGTTTTATGGTTTCTATGGACCTAAAGTATTATTTCATATAAACCATACCAACAGATCTCAAATATTACATAAAATTATATGAATGCTGTTGAACACTTCTTTAAGACAGAATTAAAAAGATCCAACAAATAGTATAAAAAAGAAAATGCTGTTGTAGATTTAGAAAGTGCGATATTATGATGTCAGTGGGAAAATAAATAAACGTTGCAAGCAGAATATATATTCTAACTTACTTTGTTGGCAGCAAATTGTTCAGAGAGCAATCTCAAAACATCACTGCTTTAACATCATTATCTTTTTTACCAAATGCATAGATTTATCAATTTTTTTTTAAAGTTTTTATAAGTCTTAGTACAAAAGTTTAAAATTCTCCATCTTACATTTGTCTACTTTTTATTCTGAATGACTAAAATAATATTATTTAATATTTTATGTTATTATTAAAGTTTATGAAATCTTAAGGTAAATGTTAGTGTTTAAAACACTATAATTTTGTTAGAATTAGTAGAGCAGTGAGTTTATTGCTCCCATAAGATGATAGTCATGATGTATAATTCAGGTATAGTTCCTATTTAAAGGATTTGTACTACATGCATATTCCTTATGAGATCTTAGTGCTTCGATTAACAGTACAAAATATATGTTCTAGAGTTGTTATTAATCTATTATGTAGTTTTATCAACTGTTTCTTAGTATCTGTTTTTGTTATACAGTTGTTTATAAATTGATCAAATATATTGAAAGATATGATATATATGATTTGAAAGATAAATATGTATTACTTTACTGAAATTAACCTCTTTAAGATTCATATTATTCCACAGTATTGTTAAATTATATTTAAATTGTATTAAATAAACCACCTAGTTCAGAATATTGAGATAAGACATTTTATCTTTTTTTTCATGAAAGTACTTTCATGGAATACTGCATACTGTGATGATTGATTGAAATAATTCCATTATAATAAAAATACTAAAATAATGATAATTGTGCATTAATTTATACAAGTGCTGCTACCTTTATTAATTTTTAATATTTCTAATTTGTTAAGATGACATCAAATTAAATATA
This sequence comes from Zanna intricata, assembly GCA_010016005.3. NCBI lineage: Eukaryota > Metazoa > Arthropoda > Insecta > Hemiptera > Fulgoridae > Zanna > Zanna intricata. The sequence goes on along the minus strand of JAAAKQ030066378.1, from coordinate 10,338 downwards.
TTAGAAAAATATTACATATTTAAATACAAACAAAGGTACTTAACGGTCTGTCCACCATGTATAATTGTTCTTTAAATCAAACCGCTAGTCTACTACTATAATCCATTGCAACTTTTTAACCTAACCTAACCTAATCCTTCATTATGGTTGCAATGTCATCTCACTCCAGCACTTACAGACAATGTCATGCTATGACCTTTTAACATAGGTGATGTTTCAGTAGAACCTCAGCCTCAATAAAGAACTGCACGGCGTACTCTTCTGTATTTTGTAACTGCCAAATGTTCATTTCGTATAATGTAAATAAGAAGCACAAAACTCCAAACCTATCTAATTGAAGTGAAATACAGACTAGAATAAAAACAAGAAGTATTCAAAATGTATCAGTTAAAATATCAGTTGAAAGGTATCAACTGCTATCAGTAGAGTTAACAATTATCAAATCGTAATGACTGTTTCACTAATTTTAAAATACAATATTTAAGTAAATAATACATAGCTAACATGTAAATTGATTACTACTTACTGTTTCAACCCAGTGGAATGGAAAAATTTGTGGCAAGCAGGTAGCCGATAAGAACCCAAACAAAATTTCAATTTGATAAACCATCAGACAGTGTTTGAGGGAGACGTTTTTATAAAAACTGCAACAGTACTTGTGTAAATTAATACACAATCATTATTTCAGAATTAAAAAAAAATATTCCTATTATGTAATAACAGAATTATTTCAATTAAGACTGAGGATGCACGATCTTGTGAAAGTACTTTCATGATAAATTGAGGTAAGATATGTCTTTTCTCAATATTCTGTACTGAGTAGTTTAGTTAATAGAATTTAAATTCACACAGATTGGATGGGCTCTTTGGCTAGGTTTTTTTGAGAAAATGGAACTTGTAAGAATTTTAATAAAATTTTTGCACAAGAAAAGGTTTTCAGCAAAATAAAAATTGTAAGAATTGGCCTTGTAGGACCCTAGAAATAACCATAAAAATCTTAACCTTTTACATAATAAGATAAGTATTTTTTTTGGTCAACATTTCCATTTTAACAGTACAGAACATTCACCTCAAAAATCATAACTGTTCTGTTATACTGATATTTCAAAAATTCACAAGCATGAATTTTATTTAGAATTTGTAACAGTTTATGGGACATACAATATTTCCAACGATCAGTCATCTTAATGACTCAGCCTTTTCTAAAATTAGGTCCTCCGCAATGCAAGACCAATGAGTCTAGAATCTAGACATGAACAGATGCATGTAAAGAAAGCTGCAATCTCCTTACAACTTTTCACTAGTATCTTATCCCTTATCTGATTGGTGTCACTAACGGATTTTATTTTAAATTTCTAAAATCAATATGTGAATTTTTAATTTTTGCTATTTTTATTTAATTTTGTTGTTATTTTTCATATCAAATTCTAAAAATTTCTCAAAAATTTTTCTAGTAATATAAATTAAATTTATAATTGAAGTTGCTAATAAAAAAAAAAAAACTGTAAAAAAAAAAATAATAAAATGACATTTTCATGAAAAAAAAAATGAATGTAATAAAGAAGTATCTGTCTTTGCTAAACAGAGTAATCACTTTTTCTTAAAAATATAATATTATCCATGTCCATCAAACCACACAACAGAATTTTTTCTGTGCAACTCAAAACATTACTTTAGACATTATTTTACAAGAAAAGGCATTATTTTGCTTCATTTCCATTTTTAATAAATTACAACGATTTAAAAAAATCTTTCCAATTTATTTAATGTTAAATTATAAGATTTTCTTTTACAGAAATAAAACTATTTTGTCAATGAGTTTTTAAATAGTAATAATTACAAATTTAAAAAATTTCTGAATTTTTGTATCTTTGTTTTATGTGTATGTAAATATGTGCTCAAATAATTTTGATTAATGCCCTCTGAATTATGATTTATTTTAAGATTACCTTTAATCTATACCTTTAATATTTTACCCTTAATATTAATTGGTTTATCTTACCTTTACCATTTTTGGATGATTAATCCACTATATAAGCTGTAAGCTTGTGCATGGAAATACGAAATGGAAATTTTGTAGCATATGAAAAATGCCATGCCTTTTTGGAATTCGAATCTGGGACCTCCAGAAAGGGCAAGATGCTACCACTTCACCATGGAGATTGGCATTTATATTTTAAATAATAATATAAATATTAGTTTAGTCAATTTTTTTTTTTTTTTTTAATAATCAATTGCGTATTTTGTAATACTGCTCTGATTAAGGTTTAACCATGACTTCCCTCAGTCTATCCAGGTCAAGATAGAGCATTTAGTTTTTTGTCATAGATTAACCTACCTACCTGTTTCTGAAATGATCTGTAAAATGCATGATTAGAATAAATCATTAAATTATTTATTTAAATAAATCATCATTTTAACAGTATTTAAGATTTCATTCATTTTAAAAATTTGAGGATAAATATATGATCTCATTATTTTCTTCTAATGCTTAAAATTCATATCATATAATATTAATTAATTCATTGGCCAAACTTAGGCAAAAATTAAATATAAAATTCACTTAAAAATACTTTTGATAGGTACTATTCTACCTTAAAATTATAACAATTAAAGTTTGTACACAGTTTTTTTTGGCAAATGATGATTCTATTCCACAGTAGAATTCCAATCCAATAAGAATGCTGCCCATTTAATTCTGTCAAAATGAAAAACTAACCACTTTTTTTTTATATTATATTTTGTTAGGATAGGTTACTGATGGATTTACTGGTAACTAAGACAGCATTTGTGTTATTTGCACAAAAATTTATGATGTGGAAAATTGTAATTTAATAAACTGGTATTTAAAGCCAGAGGAGAGGTACTTTATTTAGATAAATACTCATAGATATGTCCCTCCAGCTTTGTTCTTCATGTAACAATAAGAAGAGAATGTAAAACATTTTATAGCAATTCTAAAGCATTGTATGCATTCATGATGCAGTATTTTAATAGAATGACTCTACTCTAGAGATAGATGAAATTGAAAAGCTATTTAAATGGCAGCAATTAAATACAGTTGAGTAAATATTGTAAGAAAGCATGGAGTTACAAGTTTAATTTCATACACGTGAATAATTATTACAGGACGTTTTCCATAATATTAGTAATTATTTATAAACATAGTTTTCCCTACTGATAATTGTCTACATTTTTGTTAATTACAAACAAATTTTTTTTTTTTGTATATCATATTAATTTTTGATAATTATAAACTTGTTATTTTTGTATTTTGTGTTACTTTGTTAATTGCTAACATATTATTATTACATTTTAATGGTTAGTAGTTGTTATTTTTGCATTTATTATATTTTGCTAATTAAGAACTTAATGTTGCTACTGTATCTATTATTTTTTTTTAGAAAATATAATTTATTGTTGCTTTTGTATTTGTTATTTTTTCTAGCTTTTTATGAACTTACTGTTACTTTTATAATAATTATTTTTACTAATTATAAAGTTATTGTTACTTTTTCTATCTCTTATTGTTTTTTGTTAATTATGGGCTGACCTTCACCTTTTGCATATGATCTCATTATTCTTTATTAATCATGAAAATGTTACAGTTCTACAACTCCTCTAATGGTCGTGAGACTAGGAGTATGTCTTTATATGTGTGTATATATATATATATATATATATTATGTGTGTGTATATATATATATATATATATATATATATGTGTGTATATATATATATATACATTTTTTTAAAGTTATCCTGTGTATATTAATATTAATAAATAAAATTATTGTTAAAAAAGAAGTATAATAAATCAAATATATATACATATATAAATATATATATGTAAAATGGTTTATATCCATTTTTCTTTTCCCTCTACCAGTGTCTACCAGACACTGGTCTACCAAGACCAGTCTGTCCAGTCGTGTTGTCTGGTCTGACCAGTTGTATCTTACTTTACTTGTAAATTTTTGTAAAGTAAAAAATTTTTTTTTAATATAATTATCTAAGATTTGTTTGATTATTTAGATGGGTATTTATTTGGAGAATATTTGACAATTTTATTATTATGGAAATTTTATTAATAAACTAGAACATGTTGAACTCTGTAAGGAAAAGCATCTGGGAAGAAATGTTTCAGTTTAATATGAAACTAGTGCAGAAGAATTAATAGAGAAAAATGTAAACTGGTGAATAAAAGAAAGCAAATTTTTGGCCTTTTAGGCCAAAAATTTGCTTTATATGAAGAAGATTGCTTTATATGAAGAAAATTTCAGGAAGTGATAGAAATAACTGAAAGATTTTATTCTAATTTATACAGGGACCAAAATTAGTCAAAATTAGTTCTCTGCAGAAAAAAAAAACCAATGTTTTAGTAGAAGAAGTAATACTGATAATAAAATCAATGAAAAATGAGAGAGCATGAAAACTGGTGGATCTCAGAAAGGCCTGAAGAATTATCGTCCAATAAGCCTCTTCTTGGTTATCTAGAAAGTTTTCACCAAGATAATAGCAAAAAAAAAATCCTAACAACACTGAATGATCACAACCAATGGATCCAGGTGGTTCAGCAAGTCATAGAGAAACACACCTAGTATACCATGCCTCTGTATGGCTTTTATTGATTACAAAAAGGCATCTCATTCAGCAACAATATGAGCCATAATAACCTTACATAACCGGGCTGTAAATGTAGTCTACATAAACTTGCTACAATCGATGTATGAAGAAAGAAAAGCTTCTGTGTCAACAAACATTAAATACAGATAAATGTAGAACAATAGATACAGATAGGTGTAGAACAAGGCGACACTATATCACCATGATCTTCTCAGTCTGCCTTGAGGAGGTATTTAGAAAGCAGGAATGGGAGGAAGAGAGTATACGAATAAATAGTGTCTAAATAAAACAACCTGAGATTTGCAGATGATATAGTTCTCTTCTCATAAGAATCATAAGCAGTTCTTATGTGGCTTGATACATAGAGGAACTGCAAGTGACTGGTGAACCTTGTGTTCTAAGGATAAAATTAAAAAAAAAATTAGGTCACATTCAAAAGGTTTGTAGAGGAAAAAACTTTTGTCTGGAGAACTTGAACAGGTAGATCATTACATATATCTTGGCCAAAGGATGTCAACTAAAGGTCATACATTCAGTTGAACAACATTTTAAGCTTGGATGGCAGGCATTTGAGAGACTTAACAGCTATTTCAAGAAAAAACTCTCCTTTGGTCTTATAGATAAAGTTTTTGATCAGAGCATCCTGCCAGTCCTTAGCTATGGAAGTGAAACTTAGACATTAACCTTTTAGTCATTACAGAAGCTGTGGGTAGCACAAAAATATATATATATATATTTTTTTTTGTGGTTTTTATGAGCGAAAAATACTTTGATGTTAACATCACCTGGAATAAAATTTTGTAAAGGAAAATAAGTAGCAAAACAGAACTACTGTAAAAACAAAAAAAAAATATTTAACTAAAAATAAAAATAATTTATTGAAGTCCAAGAAGGGAGTAAACGGATCCTACTCGGATAACAGGAAGACTAAAAATGAACATAAAAAGCTAAACCTAGGTTAAAAACTAAAATATTAAAAAGCTAAAACTTG
>JAAAKQ030066367.1:2109-15610 GCA_010016005.3 Zanna intricata | reverse complement strand
GTGTGTGTGTGTGAGTGAGTGAGTGAGTGAGTGAGTGAGTGAGTGAGTGAGTGAGTGTGTGTGTGTGTGTGTGTGTGAGTGAGTGAGTGAGTGAGTGCTTGCGTGCGTGCGTGCGTGCGTGCGTGCGTGTGTGTGGAGGGGGGTGTATGTATTTCTTATTTAAAAATGATGCAAAATTAATATAACAAAATTTCAAAATCTCTTTATTAATTCTATATTTTTTAATAAGGTCAATGTCAAGACAATTAAAAATACATCATTATTATTACTAGATAAATTTATAAACTGTAATTACAAACAAGTAGAATAATAAAGATTAATAAGAAAAAAACCGAACTCCAAAAATTTTCCACATTAATTAACTTCTAAACTTGTGATGTCAACATGTCTATCAATAGAGTAAATACGAGAGTAATTCAATAATTAAACAGACAAATAACTGTACAGCAAAAATTTTTTAGCAAAACAACACAATTGTTTTATCTACTTTTCCTCGAAATCCCCACCAACTTCTCTCCACTTGTCCCATCTTTTTACAAGTCTTCTTATCTCCTCAGTGAATAATTCTTTACCTTGAGATCTCAAAGCTAGTATGGATGTTTTTCTTTATCTCTTCATTGTTGTTGAACTTGATGCCACTCAAAGTTTCTTTCATCAAACCAAACAGACAAAAATTTGAAGGGGTAAAGTCAGGGCTGTAAGGAGAAAGAAGTAGCAGCTCCCAACCCACTTTGCCAATAGTTTCCAGTGTCAGTTGTACCATATAAGGTTGAGCCTCGTCTTGAAGAAGAAGCATGCCTTTCCTCTGCAAACCTGGAAACTCCTCTTCAACGCAGGCTTGCCTTTGTTCTCAATCAATAGTGAGTACTATACTACTCATCAATAGCTGAGTAAGGGTTTGATAGTGCATTGATCTTCCAAATAATCACAAAAAAAAAATTGGACCAGGGACACACTAACAGATGGTTAACATGACCTTACCAGCCAATGGTTGCATTCAGAACTTCTTACGTAGAGGCAATTTGGGGGGGTTTTCCCTAAATGCTTTGACACTAGGACCGGCTCAAAATAATGTATCCAAGTTTCATCACAGGTTAAAATTTTGTCCAAAGATGCATCTCTTTGTTATTGAAACAATTTTTGAGTACAAAGCAATGAACACACCAGGTGAGTTGACGTTCTTTGCTTTTGTAAGCTAACAACATTCTCCTCTAAATATCATCATTTTGAACTCGATTCTGCTTATTTAACTGACAACCTCTCCAAAAAATCGTCTCCATTGGTCACTCAATTTTACAGTCTGGACTGGAGAGTACACAATTCTGATCCATAACTGGATGTTCTTTTAACAAAGAAACTGTAAAAAAAAAACATATGTTTTTTTTTTACATTCAATCATGCCACAAGACTGAGTGTAAAGTTTAGGAAATTTTTCTTGGAAATTTTTCCAAGATAAGAAAATCATACCAAGATATTATATTCTTCAACCATCTTTATCATCCCTTTCTCAATATTAATCTCCTCCCCAACACCTCCAATGACCAAGAATTTTTTTTTCTAAATATTTAAATCAAATATATCATACTTTTCAAATTTACTCATCAAATCTAATCTATATCAAATCTATTTGTCATACTTCTCCATCAATTTTTGAGTCATGTATTTTATATCATGTGGGTCTTCAGCCAACATGACGTGGTAAATAGGTTGGGAGCAAATAATACATATTAGTTGGAGAACTGGGTATGATTTTTCCACCAATCATGTAAATTGGCCAATTATATTATAATAGTGGGAGGGACTGAGAATACCAAATATCCTTATGGACTGGCAGGTAACTGAGGGCCAAGGACCCCCAGGCCGGGATAAAGTTGCAAAAAATCAATTTTTTTGCGTATATTTCAAGAAATATACAAACAAATTTGGTTCTTCCCACCTCTACAATTTTTTACTATTTGTGTGGCAGTCCTATGTGGTTCCTGATATCAAATACTAAAGGGCAGACAAATATGTGAGAACCAAGAGCCCCCCAGGCAGGGGTAAAGTTGCAAGAAATCAGTTTTTTCCACATGTACTTTTTTGGGTGGGACGAGAGAGAGAGACAGAAAACAAAGTACAATTTTTTCCATGTCACAGGAAATATCAATTATATGAAAAAAAAGTTAATGATAAATTTTGTTTCTCTTTCTAAGCTCCCAATTTTTCCTTTAACAATTTTTTGTGAAATCAATAGTTTTTGCAAAAAATGAGAAAAACATAAAAAATAGTAGTTTTTGACTTTAATTTAAAAAAAAAGAAGAAAACTCATTTTTCCAACAATTTTCACTATAAATTACAGCTAATTTGTGTGGAAGTTGTATAACAACCCTGATGCCAAATCCTGAAGGGCTGACACATAGATGGAGACCACTGACCCTTTTGCTAAAGGCCCCCGGACAGGGGTAAAGTGGCAAAAATTAATTTGATCCATATACCTTAAGGAAGGAAGATACATCAGATAAAAAAGTTTACTTCAATAGAAATTCCTGTAGATGAAATAAAATAATAAAAATGTATATAAAATTGTTCTTTATTTACAATTATAAATTATAAATTCATACATAATATTAATTTAAAGTTTTTAGACAAAAAATTGTTAAAGGAAAAAATTGTAAACCTTAGAAACAGAAACAAAATTTGTTATAAACATTTTTTACTTTGTTGCAATTTCTTGAGATGTATGGAAAAAACTAATTTTTTGCAAATTTATCATAGTCTAGGAACTCTTGATCCCCAGTTACATGTCTGCCCACTGGGATTTGAGACACCCTTGATACCCTCACCATTTCCAATACAATTTGTCCACCTACATAATTGGTGAAAAAATCATACCAGCTCTTTGTCTAAATACTATCATCCTCAATTTGAACACCATCTTATAACAAAAATATTAAATTGTATTTATTAAATTAAGACATTTATCAAATTGGCACAAATTCAATGTCACTAATAGAACATAGACAACAGTTATTAAAAAAATTTTAACTTGGAATTTTCAATCCGCACAAGAATTATTTCAGTTATTCTTTTCAGTTATTCTTTTAATTCACTTTTTAATATGTTAATTGATGAATTTCAAGAAAATTTTTATACATTAAAATAAAATCTATCTACCACCCACCATTATATTTTCATTAAATTGTTGTTCACTAAGAATAACTCAAGTGAGAAACAAATCATACCTATTTCATGACAATTTGTGCAGCCATTCTGAAGTTACAAGGGAATAATAAACAACCATATCTTTCAAACACATTACCCTCTTCCTGCTAAGAAGGTAATAAATAATTTGATAACTAATCTTTTAAAAAACAGTAACATCAAGAACAAATAAAACAACAAGCTCATAAAAAAGGAAGAAAAATTGAATTAACTTCTTGTTACAGTATGGCAGGAAATTATATTTTAAAATCATTATTACATGTTCAGCAGAGTATATAAATTAATAAATAATTGTAAGATACAACTTAGAAATGATATACAAGTGTATGATAACAACCACCCCATCATATGACCAAATACACATCAGTGTTTTATACCATTGGTCTAATCTCTAAACTTACAGATAAAATAACATTGTATTCTAAACTAGTGAGAGTGAGTCAACTCAATAGTAGGTTACTATGTCGACCTTTGTGGCGTGAGTGGTAGCGTTTCGACCTTTCTTCTGGAGGTCCCGGTTCGAATTCTGGTCAGGAATGACACACACGCTACAAATCATTCATCTCCATCCTCTGATGAAATATCTAACAGGTGCCGAAAGTTAAAAAAAAAAGTACTAGATTACTATGAAAATTCAAGCTTCCAATTCCACTATTAAAAAGCTGCTTTTATTCTCTTTCCAAAAGAGGGGAGGCAGTAAGTAGAAGCTGATCCTGATAAGAGTCCCAACTTTTAAAACCTATAAAATTTCAGGTTATTTTTGATTAAGTTTACATAAAACTGATATCTTCATGAACATGAAATCTAGAAGCTGGCTGAATCAAAATATTAAAATACAAAAAAGAATGGTGTTTAGGTAGCACCACTTTAGGTAGCAAACTGACAATCAGCATAGGATGCTTTATCTCAATGAAGCAAGTATAAATAACTGAATTTAATAGTTTATTTTTTTACAATTCACTTTTAGTAATACATAATTTAAAATAAAAAAACAGGGTACTTTTAACTGGTTTGAAATACTGCGTTATCAACGAGCCTGTTAACAGATCCTTTTACTTTACTTTTCAAGGATCTGAAAAAAATATGGTCTCTACGATATGCAGGTAATGCCCAACTCAATATTTAGTTTAAGTTGCTCACACCTGATCACAAAAACCTTCACTAAATCACATAAATATTAGCTTTGGGCTCAGGTCAAGGCTAATTTAACCTATACACCATCAGTTATATACTGTTACACATATAGTCCTCAACCACAAAATATTAAAATAGCATTTTCTGGAAATAATAATAATAGAAACCTAACTCCATTCACATTCCCTTCAAACTATAAACAAATGTATAAGTGAATCAGATTTGGCAAACATTGTTCTAGTCAATTATTACAACAATAATTTCTAAAGGATAGCACTTCAGCTACCTTTAGCTGAAAATGCAGCAGCAGCAAAAACTACTGCTATACTGCAGCTCATTGTAATATCAGAATAAAGATGAACTGCTGTGCAAAGCACATTCATAAAATCATAGAAAATATTCTGATTGATGAATGCAAATCTCAAAATAGTTTTGTATACACCACAATTGTCCAGTCCATGCAACCACATTGCAACAGACTTACCGAATGCTTACAATAAAATTTTGGTTACCTAAGGATGTTGTTTTTAAAAAATAGAATAAGTTTTATAAGATGTAGCATATAAATAAATATCATTAATATTTGAAATGCTGATATTTACTAATAAAGTAATCAGAATTAAAATAAATTAAGAAATTTACAACATATAAATGTTACAATTATTATTTCAACATCACAATTTAAAAACATGAAACTTGGTAAAAAATATACAATAAATTTATAAATACCTGTTTGCGGTTCGTTTGATTTTCTAGTTAACGTAGAAAAACTTTTTAAGTTGGCTTTTATATTTGCTAATGTAACTGATGAATCTTTTTGCACTACTCCAACTTTGTCACCTTCTGATTTTTCTTCAGATGCATCAGTTTCTCCATTGTTATTATTAGTAACGCTATCATTACTCATGTTGATCAATCTACAAGAAAATTATAAAAACATTAGGATTGTAAAATAAAGAAAAAATAGGAAGGAAAGAAATTATTTTTATTACTAATGAAAAATTATGTGTCTAACATATGACTTTACCCTTACACAATTCTCACCGATAAACCATTAACAGGCAATGTATGTTAAGAGTTAATGTTGTTCAATAATAAAAAATAAATCTTTGCATATATAATTAGAAAACTAACAGAATAAAACAGAAGTAATATTATATTAATGAAAAATCATTAATCAGTAATGTCATGTTCCCATGCTAAGTAAAGAAACTTCAGACACATCTTAACGAAATGTGAATGGAATAAACGATCATGCTTGAAGCACTTATTCCAAGAGAATGTTCTTTTTTTTATACAAATTATCTTCTGTAGAAAGTTTCTTCTTTCTCATTATAAACCAGCTTGCTTATCCTTGACATAGTGATGTTCTGTTGGTTTTAGCTAGATAACCAAAGGATCTGGGCAACAGCCATATTAATTTTACAGTACTACATCATTGGTAATGTTTTGATGTTTGGTGGTTTTGGCTCAGCCCTATGGACTTCTCTAGATACTCTTGTTTCCAACAAGGAGCTGGGAAAAGACTCCTAATCTGAGGCGCAGGTGATTTTTAGTTAAAGCTGAGCCTTTTAGTACAGTTCAAGGTAACATAACAGATATACAACAACAAATAGTTCAATTTTAAACAAAATTATTTGTTAACTCCTTTATGAACCAGATTTCCCTAACTGAAAAGACCATCAGCAATAATTTAGCACGAGCCACATCAAAATTAAACACAAATATATTTGAGAAAAATGTTTATATGGTGTGAAATCTCTATCAAAGACCATAAGGGATAATAATCTTTAAACAGTAACTCAAGCATAATACTGTGTTTTTTTTTATTATTCATAATGAACTCTGCAAGAACAGTTTCGAATAAATTGCATTAATAAACAATATTACCAAATAATATCTAAAATCTTATTTTAAATCAACCACAGCCATACAAAACAATGACATATAATAATTTCTCCTACACGTTACTGGATTTCATTACCATTTGTATTTCTAGATTTATTTTAGGCAGTCTTAATGGAATCTTTCTATGCAATCTCAATTGCATATTCAATTGAGTATGAATTGCTGTAGTTGAATGTAATAATGAATTCTTAAGTGGAGTATAATTGGCAATGAACTAAATGAAGTCATATTTTATATGCGAAAAAAGATACAAGAATTTATTCACAGTACAAAATCAGTACAATATTATCCTTTAAGCACGTACTGTTATTTTTTAAGCATAATACAAATGTTATAAAAATGCTTGAACTGAACTTTAGAAAGCTCAAAATTCCAAAATCTTTATCATCTACATTTTTATGAAAACATTTTCTACACAATGTAAAGAAATATTGTAAATATTTATAATTCATTCATGTATAAACTAAATGCCGTAATGGTTCCTAGTACATAAAGATCTATGTCTAATGAAAGATATGGGATTTCAAAGATTGAAAATATTGAAGCAATCCATAGTAATGAGTCAACATTTGTAACTACTACATAGAAATCAATCACAAATTTTACCTATATAAACAGTAACATAAATATTCTATACAAAGAAACTTATCACATCTTTCTCAATCAAATATAATGAAATGTATGTAAATACATAACAACAAATGAATCGCCATCATTTAAACCTAATTAATTTTTTGACCAGTTCTCAAATGTGTATTCTTTACTATAAAATTAACAGCAACAATTTCAGCTGCTGGTCCAATGCAAAATAGAAATGCTAATGTCTCAAAGGTGAAAAGAATGACTGAAAGCACATTGACAAAAGTAAAACACATTCATCAAATATTAAGATAGTAAAATATACAGTAAGTCATTGAATGTATATATACATATATATATATATATATATATATTTTTTTTTTAAATAATAGACACTTAAAAAAGTTTGAAAACTAATCATAAAAAACAAAATAATAATATTAGTTGCTTGAATAAACAAATTCATATTTTAATACTTTATTTCAATAAATATAATAATTTATTTAAATATTTTAAATAAATATTATTTATTTAAAATATATGTTTTATTTATATAAAATTCAAATTGCTATTTGAATTTATTGATAATAAATACTGATATTTATGACTAAACCTCCTATTCAAACATTAAAATATGCCTCATTTCTTGAGGTGATCTATCTTTTTTTGATCACACTTCTCAATCAAAAGCAAACATCATCTTCAGCATTGATAAGGATACATAGCTAATCAAGTAATTATTCATCTTATTTTAATTATTTACTTCAATTTAATTTAAATTGTTAAAAAATTAATATACTTCCAACTATATGCAATGTGTTATTTCTTGACTGAAGAGTGCACATAAATAGGAAATTCAAACTTAACTATTTGTTCCAAGTTAAGTCTTTCTAAAAAATTACATTTCACTTATCCACCTTTCTGCAGTAGAGTAGTATTGCTTCCTCTCCAGAAAAATGATTTACAATACACAGTCACATTCTGAGATGAACAGAGTAAAGATGGGAGCACTTCCATTTTGGTGAGAAGTTAGAATGTTGATGTACAGCATTACATTCTCTTCAACAAAGGAGGTACTTTAATCCTCACTTTCCTCAGTAATCATTAATAGGATGCTGATTTATTTCTGGAATGGTATGTCATTTTCAGGAACAACTTATTTTGAATTAGGTCGCCAACAACCACAAAGTTATAAGATAATTTTTTTTTGGAGTTATCAATTATTTTATTGATCTGATGCTAATCTCCATTCCTTTATATTTGTGCAAATCTTTTAACCTTTACACCATTTGATTCCTTTATTTCAAACTTTTATCAACTACCACATCCTCCTATAACACTGAATCTCAAAGCACATAATTATTTTTTCTGATTTTCCCAATAAATATGTTACCTTAAAGCAGTATACATCATACAAATAATTTTAAAAATATCTGTTCTAATGCTTTGATCTTTTTTGTACCAATCTGTTTCGATTAATTAATAACTTTATCCATCCTATCTAATTTTACTAACATGATACAAAACATCTAAACTTCAATAGGTTCCCCCAACCTTAGTTTTTAATTCTTTACTACCACAATTTTACTTTAATTTCTTTACCTTGGAATTTTTATTATTTATTTTCAAGAATTTCTCTCCAAGAAAATCCACAATGCTCAGTATTTCTTATAACATGCTTTTTGGTTTTAACTGAAAAATATTAACAGTGACTCATAACGGTTTTCTTTGGGTAGTCACTCCATTCTCAGTTCTGTTTCTTATGTAAAATTTGAAAAGCAATAACAAAAGCAATAACCAAGCAAACCTTGGTCTCACACTTCTCTCACTTAAATTCATAATTTTTGTTATCACTGATAGCTGATTCTTGAACACAGAGTAAATAACTACTTTAACAATACTTCAGTCCAATTTTAAACATTTTATATCATTCTACATTTTCAAACACTCTTTTTCAACCTATAAATGTGGCTTTGGCAGACCTTATAAGATTAATCTAAGAGCCAAAATCACTTTTCTTGCACCTTTGATCTTTCTGGAAAACTAATTTTTTTTTTTACACCTTTAAAAACATCATATTTAACTGCAAATCACCCTAGTAAGTGTTTTCTGTACATAAGACATTAGGCATAGAGCAGTAATTCTCAGTTATCTGCACCTGCTTTCCTTGGCATAGTAATAATTGTACATGTTTTATTAAATCCTGTTACAGCTAAACAAGATAATAATTCTGATATAAGCAGATACACAAACAATTACATAAACACCCATTTACTGTAATTAGATGACACAAAATTCTAAGTATTTTACTGCATTTCAATCCAATTGTTTGAAACATTTTTGTTTCTGTTTATTCAGTTTATCTACTCATATTATTTAACACTCAATTAAACAAACTGAAACTAGATGCTGATAGCACATCAAAGAATTTTGATCTTATGGAAAACAAATTATTCAGATACGTCACCAAAGCAGTGAACAAATGAATCTAACTGCTATATTACAATATGAATAAAACACTGTTAAAAAAAAATTGGTTTTTCATTACAATTCTGGTTTATAAGCGCACAGCGAGCAATAATCATTCCTTATTGATATATTATATATTAGCCTTTACTTATTTATTTTTATTTTTTTAACACTAGCTGTAGAGTACATTAATCAAATGTTTTTAGACAGTCTATCATATATTTCTAAACATGTTATCCATATTACATTATCCAAACACACAAACACACGCACACACAAATATGACAACAATAAATTAATTTCTACATTTAAAACAAAATCCAACTATTTTTGATATTAAAAAAAAAAATCTTTATAAAAAAGCAATTAATGCAAAAGTTATCAGACAGTACCAGGGAAATAAATTACAACAATCAGTGCTGCAAAAAGGGAAAAAACTGGTGAAAAAAGAAACAAGTCCTGAAAAAAGTAAAAAATTTCAAATCAGTAACAGATAATTTCTTAAATTTGTTAATAATTGTTTTTCCATTTAATTAAACAAACTTCAAATCTAACAATTTAAATCTTATGGTATGCAGGTGGTGTAAAATTTTAGTTTTTTCACAGAAATAATTCTTAAGATGTGAAGTTTTATCAATACTGGATCAATGGTTCCTGAGTCAAGAGTAATCAGACATAAGCTAACATACTAACCAAAGACAGATTTATTTTTTAAGTTTATTAATAAAATGGTAAAAATTAAACAAAATTGATGAGTTAACCTAAATAAATAAGTAAAATCATTAATACAAAGCTTTAGATAATTCAGAATCCTAATTGTTACGATAACAAAACATCTAATTACTTATATTAAAATAATCTGTTCTATTAAATTAATATACATTAATTAATAAATGTGTTTTTTAATGTATGTGTGTGTGTGTGTGTTTACATGCACTAATTAATAATTAAGATTGCAGTGAAAATTATTTTAAATTACAAACATCATATTCTCCATAAACTGACCGCATTAATACAAAAATTAATTAAATTACCAACTCAAACATCCCATGTATTGTGTATTTTGCATCTGGAGTGGTAAACTCACATCCAGTACACATAGTCAATGTGATGATTAAGTTAAAACACAAAACCTTTAAATAAGGAAGAGTAGTAATTATTATTAATAATTATATTTTTTATTGTTTCAATACCAGAAAAATCTTGTTTTATAATTACACATAATATAAACCATACTGTTTGGGCTCTATATATATTTAACAGTCTATCATATGTAATTATTTTCATTTTTTCGATCGGTACAACACTATCAACCAAAAATTTGAACATAAAACAATTAGTCATCGTTTCAGTTCATTAGTAATACTAATTAATCATATTTTACATTATTAACAGTAAAAATTTTTATAAATTAATTAAGTGGGTCAGAGTAATAAAGTAATTAATTTAATGCTCTCATTGCTGAACCCAGTAGTTAAGTCATTATACAATAGTAAAGGTGAATTATAATATACAGTTAAATTACAAACTTAATCTTAATTTTTATCTTGGATTAATTATTTACCACACCTATAAAATTCACACTATGGTATTCTGTGATGTTAGAGCAAAAGATTAATTTTTTTTAAAATACTATGTCAAACAAAAGTGTAAATATTATTAGTAATAAACAAATACAATCATCTATAAAGAGTAATTAGGCCCTACAGATAAAATCAGTGATATATTTCCCCTTATTAAGAAGAAACAGTGTACATAATGCGTTACAAAGTGGTGCATTAATTTGTTATTTTATGTTATAAAACCCATTCTTTCTTACAATTAATATATAGCAGGTACTTGAGATACAGTGTTATTAATCACGTTTGATTTATATGGCAGTAACGATTCACATTAAACATTCAAAACAACTGCATGGTTCAATAACTGGATAAATGGAAAACTCCAAACAAGAATTCACATATCAAATTAATTTAGGAAATAAATTTTCAAAATTTTAAATAGGATGTCTACATATGTGTCCAACCAAATTAAATAATAATCTAAAAAATTAGCATTTTCAAAAAGTTTCAACCATCCAATAATCTCTGGTTAAATAAGTGAGTTTTTATAGATTTTTGTGAAGTATCTTTAAACTATTAATATTTTTTATTTAATTATCTTTTTGAATGCTAACTTTTTCTAAGCTTTATGATGCATCACTTTATTTGGCATTATTTATTAATTGTACTATTTCCCATAAATATTTTTAAGAAACTGGAGAATTCTAAAAACAATCAATATGATTGTATCACTTGTAACAAAAATAAACAAAATATTTTGATATAATGAAAACTGATATTTTTCTCTGTCCAAAAATATCGAATTTAAAAAACCTACATAATTGTTACATGTGATTTAATTAACATTATGGATTTTGCTAATTGCATGTATAATGGCAAATAAATCTTCTATATTTACATTGGAAAATTAAATTAAAGTTTGTATTTGAGTGATGCACAATTATTTTTTGTATGCAATTATATTTTGCATAGTGTATGAGATTGAGCAATTTAAATTAAAAAAAAGGTGAATAAGAGTTTAAAAATATTTAACATTAATGTTAAAAACCTAAAAATATTTAAGTATCACCTAGTAGCACCAATGAACAGAAATTCAAGTAACATTAACATTTAAAAAAAAAAGACTGGAGCTAAACACTATAAACCATGAATAAATAAGAACACCTCATAATAAGATAAGAAAGCATCTGCAAACTACATCAAGAAGCTACATTTACTTTTGCATGGTTACTTTTGCATGAGCCAATGTCCCTTTTTTTGCTGCAGACTGTAAACAGAGGAAATGGGCAGTTATAGGTCACCTCAGTTATTACGGTCACCTCAGTTTAACCTACCATGTTAATAAACTGGCCACATTTTTACTTAGAACATAAAATATATAAATTCATATCACTAAACCAACAGACACAATTGAAATACTAAACTTTTGAGCACTTTCTACGAATAAGATCTCTAATAAAAAAAAAAAATACTGTTACCCTTACACTTCACTTATTTTTCAATCAAACTTAATTATCTTTGTGTGATTTTCATTGCTGATTAACATCTAAAAACAAATCAATTTGCATTAGATAAAAACTATATACAACAGACCTAACAGAACTGAATATTATGTGAAATAATAGCTGTTTAAACAATTTGTGTATTAGCAAACTATTTATTAATATAAAACCATGCAGAAACAACAGGACATTCACTAAACCATTTTAAATGTAGAAAAATAAATGCATTAAAATCAAGATCAAATTGTTGATAGATGTGTCTAATGATAACAAGAGAGTTTAATCAGTCAGGTAGTTTTAACATTTAAATTGAAGAAAAGGTCAAGTCAAAAAAAATTGACAGAATACTTTTTCATGTGTGAATTGGTCCAGAAATCTGATATCTGTGACTCATTACAATACTTCAACCTATAACTGCCCATTTCCTCTGTTTACAGTCTGCAGCAAAAACAGGGACATTGGCTCATGCAAAAGTAAACTGAAATTTGTCATTAACAGTATACCTACATCAAGTGTGTAAAAAAAACAAAATAAGTTTTAATTTTTTATTTCAAAAATTTCTTTTCAAGTTTTCTGCCAAATTTTTCAATATAAACTAAACAAATTTTCAAGATTACCTAAATATCAGTTCAAACTGATTTCAAAAGTTTGTTAATCCTTACTAAACATAACAGAAGTAGATTTTATACATTAATTTTTTTTAAATTTATTTTTAGTTTTTATCTATATATAAGAATAATAATAATAACAAAAAAAATGTATATACATATATAAAGATTTCTTTACAGCAAATATTAAATATTTAATCTTAGGAATCCTTTTTTACCTCCTAATGATTATTAAATAAACCTTGTTTTACTTTCATTTATCAGCTCTCATTTATCAGTGGGAGGTTTTCTGATTAATGTACTGATCTTTGTAGATCAGTATGAACTCTTTTTACCCAAGATAAAAAAAAACTCCCTTTTTCAGCAATAGCTTATTCTTTATATGAAATCTGTCAACCTTTTTCATTTTTCCATCATTCCTAGATTCAGCATTTTCTTGAATGAAAGCTTTCCCATACAGCATATATATACATACTTTTAATACAGTATTTTAAAAAAAACTGAGTTGATTAAATTTGTTCTTTAATATCTATATTTA
>JAAAKQ030066333.1:0-15610 GCA_010016005.3 Zanna intricata | reverse complement strand
CCATGCCTGACCGGGATTCGAACCCGGGACCTCCGGATGAAAAGCCGAAACGCTACCACTCGGCTACGGAGGCCGGCGAAAATTCCATACCTGACCGGGATTCGAACCCTGGATTTCCGAAAGAAAGTCCAAAATGATATAGCTCGTGCCACAGAGGCCATTCAATGGAGGTAATAGTAGCAGTTTTAAAGGTAATAATCAAATAATTGCAGTTTAATTCAATACGATTTTAAGTTGCTCACCCGATAGTTTATCATTTTAGTATGAAAAAAGAATCGAGTAATATATAATACATATTCTACTTTTAAAAATAAAAATACAATAGAAAAATAAACGCAAAGTCTTAAAAAATAACGATAAAAAATGAAGGCTTTCCTTAAAAAAAAAACTGCAACAATAAAAACAAAAAGCTAACGTTTACAAAGTCTTTGTGGTGAAGTTGATCAGAGAACGGCCTATAGTAGGGGAATAGAAAATAAAAAAGTGAGAGAGTAAATGAGGTAAAAGAAAGGGTGATAAAAGATAGGAAAGGCTAAAGCTTAACCCGAAGTTCTGTAGAATAGTAATCCGGTATAAAATACCCGTACTCGATGCAGTGAAAACAACAAGGGAGAAGTTTGAAGGTAACCCCTTCGGGAAAGATTCCCATCTGATCAGCCAGTCAGTCAGTCATTACAAACAGTCAGTAATTGTAAAGGGGAGAAGAAAGAGGTGAACGGCAGGAGTACGGGGAGTATTAGCATTTTATCTAGCGTGTTGTTATTGTTTCAACACCCCTTGGAATTGTAATATAGTGTTATTATAACTGCAGGGATGATAGCACCTGTGGCAGAATAACGATAGCACCCCCAGGCACAGAGTGGCCCCGTTAGTTCCCGGCTAAATTGTCCAGTGCTAATTAACAATGTGTATGTACGGTAAAGCAACGCCGCCAAAACAACAGCGTTTTATCATTAGATTGCGGTTCAATACACCCCGGATTTGTTTTATAAAATATTAAAATCGGTTTACTGTGAGATAACAGAATGTTGTAAAATAACGTAGGTACTGTGCTTGTGCTTAATAACCAACAAACGCTTACATAAGAATTATCAATTTTATATATAAATTAAATTTTTTTTTTTGTCTTCATTAGACTGGTTTGATGCAGTTCTCCAAGATACCCTATCTAGTGCCAGTCATTTAATTTTGGTAAACCCCCTATCTCCCAACTCCATAAATCTGTATAAAATTATTAAAAAAAAAAAATAATAATATTTATAGACTAGTATTTATTAATAGATAATAATAAAAATTTTCCAATAACCATTTATATATATAAATGTAATAAAATTTCAATAATTAAATTCATTTTACAGGAAATTTATCAAAAAAATACTATAAAATTTATTAGTTATCAAATAAAGTTCAAATGATTTACGATGATTAAAAAATCTCATATTTATTTTGCTTCAACGAGTCGAAAACTAAAATAAATATACGAAAGTAGAAAATTTTTAATTTATATAAATAAAAATAACAACTTATTTTAATATAAAAGTACTTAAAAAAAAAAAAATCATTACAAATAAATATTTTATTTTTCATACAGGATAATGATTTTTCTTTTCCAGTTATTGCGATATATGCTGTAGTACCAATAACTGGGAAGTATACAGTCGGTAAAAAAAAAAAAAAAAATCTAAAGAATTGTTCTTTTAATTTACGAAATAAAAGTATTGTAATCACGGAAAATTTAGATTTTCAGAGTTGAATGGAAATATCCATTTCGATTATCCCTGAATCCATTTTGACTAATCTCGGCATGACGTCTATACGTTCATAACTCAAAAACGATTAGTCGTAGAATGTTGAAATTTTGAATTTAAGACTGCTGTAACATCTAGTTCTGCCCTCCTCTTTTGATTCTAATCGGCTGAGCCAAAAGTGTTCAAAATAAAAAAAAAATTTGGATATTAGACTTTTCGTTAACTGCAGTAATAAGTCCTCATTGAGAACTTTTCAACGATATAAAATAAGTGGTACTTATTTTCATTGGTTCCAGAGTTATAGCCAAATAAAATGTTAATTACTGAATAATTTAGATCTTATAAGAAGAAGAAGGCATAAAAAAAATTAGAAATTAGTTTAGTATTAGTAAGTAAAGAAATACAGACAAAGCGGGGGGAGAACCGAAGAATATAATCCATCAAAAATTTGGATACTTGAATATTTTTTCTAGTTAAGTAGAATATCACAAAAAGCAGAAAACTGGTAAATATAAATTGTACAGAAAAATAAATAAAAATTGTAATTGAATATAAAATTTAACTGATAAATTTAAATAAAAATTGTAGAAAGCAAATTCTGCCGAAGTGAGAAAGACAAGGTCGTAATCATAATAAAAGACAGATAAAAAGTGGGTGTATATGGACATAATTTTTTTAATTTAAATGATTTTGTAAGACATATTTTTCTTCCATAATATAATTAAAAAAAAAAAACATTTAAAATAATATGTTTATTTAGGAAACGTATAATTTTAATTATATACTCCTATATATTTATAAATAGAAAGACTGTAATCGTAATATTTCATTGGAATACATTCATTATTTTAAACTTTGTAATTCTAATCTATCCACACAATCTTTTCATGCATGTCTTTTCTCTTTGCCACAGTTAATTTCTTTTAATCTTTGTCTTTAAAATTTTTTAATTGAGAATTTAATATTACATTTTCTTTAAAATCTATGATCTCTTGCATGTTCATTCACCTATTTATTACTTATAATTTTCTTTTTAATGATGTAACTAATACCAACATCCAACGGAATATTTAACGAAAGTTATTAAAAAGCGAAAGTTGTCTTATTAAATCGTGTAAAGATATTTTTCATGATTTAAACTTTCAATTAACTTTTCCTCTTTTTTAAAAAAAAAAAAAAAATTGCTAAGTATTACTTAACATCAAAGATTAAAAAAAATTAATTATTTTTAAAATTAAAATTATATTGAATTTTTCCGACATAATTTATAATAGCTAACTTGTTTACGTAGTTAATAACTCATTGAAATCTATTAAAAATGTAAAAAATGTTTAAAAAAGGAAAATAGTAATCACACAGAACATATACTTTAATTAGAAGAATTTAAATAAAAATTAAAATACTCATGATTGTAATAATTATAATATCATTGGTAAGACTCATTGGTAATTAAAAATTATTAGTTTTTTTTATTAAGCTGTTAAATTAAAATATAATTTATTTTTCAGTTTTCACCATTCGTACAAATAGACAATTTCATTTTGTATGACATAAGATCATATGTAATTTTATTATAATCAATAAATCGATTAAGAATAACTAAACACAACCTTCCGACTTTAATTTTAGATGTTTTATTCTAGTTAAATAGAATATCACAAAAAGTAAAAAACTGATAAATATAAATTGTAAAAAACGATAAATAAAAATTATAATTGATAAATTTAAATATAAATTGTAGAAAACAAAAACTACTGAAGTGAGAAAGACAAATCTTAACCAAAAAATAAACAGATAAAAAGTGAATGTATATGAATATCATTTTTTTAAAATCAAAATATAAAAATATAGTTGTATGTATTATGAATAACGGAGATAATCAATTTTTGACTGTGCATTTTTCACTTGCTAAAACACTTATTTCTTATCATGAAAAAATTTAACAAATAGATTGTGTAAGGTACTAATTACCCCTGACGAGGGGCATTTTGGAACTCTGCTAGCGGAGGGTCGGGATCCTCCAATGAGTTAGGGGAGATCCGATGGGGGTTCTTCTAAGGAACCATGCAAGGGAGGCAGTAGGTGAATCTGCTGCTATGACAAAATGAGGAGCGGCTGATTTGACATGCCTAACGGTGGTTCCAACTGTTCTTCGGATGCGTAATGGGAGAGGGGGATAAAAAAGAAGAAAAAAGTACTAATAAGGCGTCAGCCTGATGGAGCGAATAAATTAGTTTAATACCAAAATAAATATTATCTGAATAGCGGTTCAACCTTCTAATACACATGTTTACTTGTACTTATATTGCACCCTTTAGGTATCATAAGCTAAAATTAATTAAAGATTTGACGTTAGATAAAAGCCGTTCATGAAAATACCGCAGTCATTTTTAAAAATGAGACCTATTCCATGTCGGATTTTCTAGGAAAAGTGAAAAGTGTACTGGTTTCTCATTCCTTTCTTCATTGAACTGAATACATAAATCCTAATCAGTATAAAATATCTAATGAAAATCAAATACATTAAGCCATAAAAGTGGCAACATTATTAAAATAATGATACAATGATAATTCTTACTCGCACAGAAAACAACTCTAACTAGTACCACTTGCATCTCAGATGCCTTACATGCGTTATAATCATACATATGACTGGAACGAAGTGTGTAAAACAACTAACTCGTTTCACTCAGTAGTAAAGATCTATATTAATCATAACCTTTTATTTACCTTTTATTTAATTTTTTATTTTACTTTCCGATTGTTGATTCAGATTTTATATAACAGCTAATAATATTAATGGAGAGCTTTCATATTCCTTCCGCAGTACAAAAAAAAACACGAATATTTTCATAAACTAAATGTTGAGTATTATTTAGTCATAAGCAACAGAAAACTATAATTTTCAATAAACCTTTTTTCATATTTTCTTATATATTATGTATTATATTTTATAAATCAGTATTAGAAAAGAATGTAAAATGAAATCAAACTACTTTATCAGATACTTGTCAAGTATATGATGATAAAAGAGGGAAAACAAACTCGTTTTACTTTTCTAATTCATTATAAATCTAGCTTTTATAGTCAATTTTCTATCTGTACGTAAAAAACAAAATAGAAACCCGTTGCCACCACAACGCAGAGTACAAATTTTTCCTCATTTTAATCTCTCCAATATTATAATATAATATTACTCCAATATTATATTATAAATTAACAACATATTCCATAAAAACATTTTTTTATGCCTTTTTAACATTTTTTTATCCCTTTTTATTTATATAATATGGATACCGAATTATGTTAAATGCAATTGCCGATTGGAGATCCACTTGGTACCTCATTACTGGATCCGTTTCTGTCTTTTCGTCCATATAGTTTTTATCTTTTTCACAAACAGAATGGTAAAATTTACATCTTTATTCAAATGATAGAGTAGGGAAAAATAAGCATAACAGCATTTATATTAACAATTCTGTTTAACTGGAACAATAAATTTTAATAGCTGTTCTGGTATTTAAAATTACACATTAAAAGCGGGGAATGTATCCAGTCTTGACTTGGATGTAATCTTTCTCATTCTACTAGGCCAGAATCATCCGGTGCCGGCCGCAAAACATTCTCTTTGGTATCGGAGGTGGATAAAGATAGATTTCAAAGTTGGAGGCCGTCAGGAGGATGGAGAAAATAAAAAAAAGGCTGGCCTAAAGGGAAACATGGGCTATAAATGTTATGAAGTAAGTTAAATTAAATTAGTCTTTTTTGACGTTTTTTTTAATAATTGTGGATTCTTTACGCCCGTTTTGAGAGTTTTTGACAATATTTCTTTAACAAGGGTTTGTATGTTCTTAAATGGCATGAGTTCGATATACTCTTTAGATCTTGTTACCTTTTTGTTTTCTATTTTCAGGGTGATCTGTTTGATAAGACTGGTCTTTTGATGTGGTCACTATTTTTGATCAAGTTGGGATTGTATTTTAGCTCGGGCTAATGACCGTAGTAGTTGAAGATTGCTATCCCCCCAAAAAATAAATTTTGTATAAATATTTTTTGCTGTTTTAAAAAGATCGGTAAAACTAAAAAAGATTCATAAAATTAAACACTGAATCGATTTAATCCCAGAAAATATTTATTTTAAAATATAAAAAATTTATAACAACCAAAACCGTATAATTTATCCTGTAGGATAATAAATAAATTACACGTCAAACAATATACATTGCGTAAACGTAATCTAAAATAAAATTTAATCCAAATATTAAACAAAACAACTTTAAATAAACAAACATAAACAAAATAAATATAAATACTCTTTTAAAAAAAGAAAACTGAACTTTAAGTAAAAATGATAAATCAAAATTACAGTATTCATAAAGAGTTAAAGAAATAATGCAGATGAGCCAAGAAATTCAGACAAAATAAGATAAGGCAACCCAAAGTACAGAAAGCTATGTTGCAGTGGTAGTAGACACGCATAATGCAGGGGCAGGGAGAAGACTGGAACATTAGAATATAAATTACACAACCACATAGTCAAGCTGAACAAGACTAGCATCCCGCGAAATTAAATATCCATGCCAAAATATAAATCCCCGTCTGTGCAAGTGTAAAATATAAATTTATGAGTAAATATGAAATGGATAGTGAGGAAAAATTGAATTATTACAGTTTTTCAGGAGTAATAAATCACTGTGATCAGAACTGAAAGGGGAAAACGAGTAGTTCAGAACGTCGTTTTACAACCCCCTTCATCACAACAGTTCTCTTTTCCCAACCCTTCTAAGCACTTTTTTTTTTCTTGTAATGTATTTTAATTACGCTTTCATAAATGCAATTATATTTTCCTTTTTTTTTTGTAGTATTTCATTTATATATTAGATACTGTATACATATTTATTAAAAAAAAAAAAAAAATGATTACTCAAAATAACTTCAACCAAAGGCAATTTATATATATATATATATATGTATAACATAACTAAAGGGAAAAAACGCACATTTAAATAGCTTTCTAACAACAAAGAATATGGAAAAAAAACTAGAAAAAAGAAATAAAGCATGTTTGAATGAAAGAAAGGAAACAGAAAAAATAGCACCCTCAGGCCCGGTAAATAAAAATAAAAAAATAAAAAATACAGACCTATTATTATCAAAAACAAAACGAATTTATTATTTTTTTTAATTCTATATACTGAACTGAAAAAAGTAAAACAAACAAAATATTTTTTTTTTTTTTTTAATTTTTAAAGTGTAAAAATATATTTTAAACGCATTTATAAATATACGAGTATGTATGTACTCGTATATGAAATACCTTAGTTATAGAATAACAAGCTCTGAAATCATTTCCTTTAATGGTATAGAAATATTCATAAATATATACCTCACATTATTACTGTTTTTGTAAAAAGAAAAGAAATGTATAACATTTTTACTCTTGTAGCGAATCAGCTATAAATTAGCTATATTAAAGGGGAACGTACGGCGGCGATCATTTTAAAAATAGGGTATGTAGTTTGTAGCAAATATTTACGTTTCGGAGTTTAATTAGTTCATCTAAATAAAAAGCATGTATGTATGTGTGTCGCACTGCTTTTGGCATTATATCTCAGAAATAACCGAACCAATTTTCTTCAAATGTAAATCAAAAATATATTTTTATACATGGAATAGTGATAATGACCTTTTTTTTTTTTCAGAAATCGTTGTGGTTGTGTGTGGGGAAAGTATTTATTTTATTATCTTCAGAAGCATTTCAGAAAAAACTTTATTTATAAAGTAAATTTGTTATAACATAATTAATCTAAAATAATCTCACCTCTTGAAATTGAAATACACGTTACTTTTTTTGTTATCGCTCGGTTATAATATTAAAAAAATATTTTTTTTGTATTTTAAACATAATATATAAGACTATCAAAAAGTTTATACAGTTTTCAAAATTATAAACCCCACATCATAACAGGTAAAATTTGTTGAAAAATTTTTCATTCTTGTTTTTAGCCTTTGTAAGAAGAAGGGATGTTAGATTTCGAGAAAAATTTACTTAGGTCAATTTGTATTTACATTTAAATTTCTAATATTTATTTAACATTTTAAGAATTTATTTTTTAAATTTATTCCACAGCCGGGAAAATTAATAATTTAAAAATCAGCACATTTATAATTATTAAAAAACATAATTAAGTAAAGGAAGACTGATTATTTTAGATCTCAATTAAATAATGAATCGAGCCGGATTGACTTCTGATAGGGATAATAGCAGTGAATAATATAAATTGATACAAAAATTGGAAATCTAATGAAAAAATTTTGCAACTTCAAACTTTGCAAAAATCAAACTTTTTTACAGCCATAGACTACAAATGATAAAACAAGTATACGATAACATTTTTTTATTTTAAACTACCGTTACGTATATCTTCAGATGACGAGATGAATGATCTGTAGCGTGTGTGAAAATGCCATGCCTGACCGGGATCGAACCCGGGACCTCCAGATGAAAGACTGAGACCCTACCAATCGCACCACGGAGGTGGGCTATTATATCAATTGATTTATTTATTTAGATGTCGAACCAACAAGGCGGATTTGTACCATCGTCATCTGTTTTTCGTTAATATTCGGTTCGAATCATAGTCAAGCATAGCACTTTTCCCTCAAAACAGATTTCAAAACCATATTCGAAACTTTTGTACGAATACCATATCCAAATCTTCTTATACGTTGGCAACTATTTACTTTTGTAACTATTAGATAATAATGAATATATAAATTGCTTACAATTTTAATGGAAAACATCCTTAACATATATCAATTTTCCTGTATTATGTCTGTTTATGATATGAATAAATGTTTTTACAAATAAGCTGAATTTAAACTATTTATCATTAATATAATTTATTAAAATTTTCTTTATCGTCAGTAAAAGAACAAGAAGATTAAATTTCTTTTTAAGGAAAAGACTAGTAATCATATGATTCGTATAATATAAACTCACTGAACTCAATCTCTCAAATGATAAAAGTAATGATAGAAATTAGAAGAAGAGGTGAACATTACCTGAATTGTGATAGGTAGGATATGCTTATGTGTAACATTATATTCTGCTAATCAAAAAATTGAATGAGAGAACCAAGTAAGCTTATTAAGGGATATTGCTAAAACGGCACAGCGATTCATAGAATAATTTCGGGATTTATTTTTGCCTAATATCAAATTTCCTAAAATTATTGTTAATAGAACCTTACAAAAAAAAAAAAAAAAACAAATTGAAAGAACCTTATTTAATATATATATATATACATATATATATATATCAACTTGGTGTATCATCCATTAGATCTATTTTTGTCATTCCATCTTAACACAACCTAAGTTTTCTTGTGATCAAATTTTACAATTTGATAAATATCCCTTTTAAAATTTATTTTATTTGTTGATAATCTGTGGAAAAAGATTAAAAACTTAATTTGAATACAATAATTTTTTTAAAAATAATATATTAAATTATAATTAAAAGTTAATAAATACTTTAAAGGTGATTTAACTTTTCCCAGATTAAAGTATTAATTAACAAATAACAAATATAATTATTTAAATAAAATATATCTAAAATTAAGAGAAATCAAAGAAAATAATTAATTGATATAATATAAACTGATAAAAAAAAAATACATTTATATAAACAAAATAGAGTAAAGAAACTGTTTAAAAATGAGACTATAAAACTCAATAAGAGGATTTGCATTCAGTAATCGGGAAGCACATCAAATAAACAAGAAAGAATTTTTATGTATTTGCCCTTTATTCTATAAAAGTTCAAGTAACGTTAACAGACAGGAAGTTAATATCAACTGATATACGAGTAAGTATGACAGAAAGTAGTCAACTGATGGTATGTGTCACAGAAAAATGCTTGCAGGTTGTTCAGCTGTTGGCCTACTGCCCTGCCTAAGCTTTCAGTTATTTCTAAGAACACATTTAATGAAATCCATTAAGCGATTCTTAATATTTTTTAATTGGTAACAACATCTTGTACTAGAAAACATTTACTGTTCTAAGAAATAGTTCCAAGTATCATAAATTATAATTCACTTAACTAAAACGTTATATAATTTTTATTATTTAATAAAAAATTTAATTTAATTTTTATAATAAAGAAAATAATATCCTACGTACGTTTTTAAAGCAATTATTATTTAAGTTAGTATCTGCTCTGAAAAGTTATTAGTAATTCTCTTAAACATAGATCTTCCTCTTTTTGTGTTAAATTTAACGAATAGAGATCTAAAAGAAAATCAATAAAAACCAAAATGAAGTGCGAAACAAAATTATCTTTGTAAAAGGTATAGCCAGTACAAAAAATAATAATCATACTGTGTTAGCAATATCGTAGACAATTTTTGAATGAAGATCGGTCAGTATTGTTAAGGAAGTATTTTTCATACTTAATTCTTTTTTTTTCTTTTTACTGCAGTACACATAAAACAAAGTTAAATTTTAGAAAGTACTGTGTAAAAGGAGCACCCGCTTAGCATTGACAATGACTGAAGCAAACAGCTGGTCTTTTTCCAAAAAGGAATATCGGTCTCTATTTTGAAAAAGAAAATTTTTAATTAAAAATCATTATATTTTAGTTTTCATTTAATACCAAGAAATATTATAATAATAATATTTCATAAATATCAGAGAAGACGTTTGGAAGTAACTGGCATTAAAAACAAATCGATTTCAAATATATCCTCAAATGTTACAATTTCTCTTATATTTATAAGATCTATGAGATTATAATTTTAAATTAAAATAATTTACAATTAATTATTATTTTTTTATTTATAATTAATTAATTCTAATTTAATTTGAATGTTTTTCATTTCTAATATAATTCAGTCGTAATTAATTTAATTCAGCCGAATTAAAAGAACTTTTATAGGACCAGATGTCCTAACTTTTTATAGATAAACATTATATTTTACACAAAAAACCTAGTATGCTATAATTGAAGTTTCTATTTAAAAGGACATACAAAAGATTAAGAAAATAAGAAATGACATACAATCTACATGAAAAATTATATTGTAAGATTAAATATTAGGAACATAAAATAATCAGTCATTCAATAATCTGTTTATAGCTTAATCGGAAACCGGTTTAAACAAAACAGTTTTCATAATAATTGTATAATACTACTTACTGTAAAATACAAAATCAAGAATCGATTGGTAATGTATAATGGGAGACCACTTACGATAATTTCAGTAAAGAAGGCGTAATTAATTGATACGCATATTTTCTTTCAACATTTGAGGTCTGCATTTACAGTCAACTCCCAATTTAAACCGCGATGCGGCTTAACCACGATGCCTTTCGAAAAAAATAAAGTTTTAAAAACTTATAAAGATGCTTAAAATCTAAAGTTTTTTCATTGTTGTGTGATAGGTATTAGTCCATTATTAATTTGCTACTTGAATTTGTGGGATATGACAAGACGATTGATCATTACGCTATATTACACTACAAAAACTACGAATTTCAGTTAAAATAAAGTGTATTTAGTAATTAAAACAGCGAGTGGTAGCGTCTCTGCCTTTCATCCGGAAGTCCCAGGTTCGAATCCCGATCAGGCATGGCATTTTCACACGCTACAATACTATCATTTCATCCCATCCTCTGAAGCAATACCTAACGGTCGTCCCGCAGGCTGAAAAAAAAAAATAACTAAAACAACAATCAATGGTGTCTTGTTTAAAAAAAAATATGTATATGAAAGAGTAACATGCACAATCTATTATTTTTTTTTTAAACTCTTTATATTTTTTCTCATTAGCTACCGTAGATTTGGTAAGAGTGTTTATGCATTACGTAGTATATATGTACAGTCTATTTACGTACAGTATTAGTGATAATTTTTTATATGTTACAACGTATTTTGAATAAACTTCTGGATATTAATTTTACCAAGTACCTAATAATGTACTGTATTTTATTTTATTGTTTACTGTTATACCTTAATATAAAAGTGCAGTAAATACTAATCTGCAGCAAGTATTTGGTCATTTTAACACGACTTATCGAGTTGATCTAGTGGTGAACACATCATCGCAAATCAGTTGCTTTCGAAGTCGAGAGTTCTACGGTTCAAAACCTAGTAAAGGCAGTCAGTTACTTTTATACGGATTTGAGTACTATATCGTGAATACTAGTGTTCTTTGATAGTTCGGTTTAAATTAATCACATATTTCAGGAATGTTCGATCTGAGACTGTACAAGACTACAGCAATTCATCTACATTTATACAATATCATCTTCCGTTCGGAATCATTATTCGTACGGACTTTGTATTTTTATCTTTAACAGTTTTGCAATATCTCTAAAGTTAACTCCACATACTTATAAACTGCAAAAATTGACACCACTTACCTACATCACTTAGCCAATCTTTTCTAACAGGCTATAAAATTTTAAAACAGTTGCTATAAACTGCTGAAATAATTTTCGATTTATCTAACATCGATACGGATAATCGAGAGCTTACTGCTTTATTATAAAAAAAATAAAATTTTATATTAATTTTTACGAAATTTTTTTTTATCTGGACTTGTAAACAGTAGTTTTACCATTTATTGCCCTTCAATGAACAAAAAACAAAACTAATTTTTTTTAAATGTACAATTCATTTTAATAAAAATTTCAATTCAGGAAATTAAAACAAGATATTACTTTTAAAAAAAAAATTTAATGTAACTTGAGACCGGATTAAACGAAACACTTCCTAAAATAAATATTGTAAAATAATGAAATCAATCGGTATTTTATAATAGCAAATCATTTACTGTGATTTTAGTAAGGAAGGGATAACAACGGCATTTTCTTACATTACTGTACTTTTAAATGACAAAATAAGCCATTCACCTCTCTCTCAAGATAAAACATTCAATTTTTAAGATTTCACCAGAAAATGAATTTTTAGAAAAAAATTTCAATCATTAAAACATAAAACAAATGGAATTTAAAAAAATATATATATATACACTGAAATTTTATACTATTCTAATGGAAATAGATTTTAAGATAATTGACTGATTAGTTGTAATATATTTTCCATATTATTTTATAAGAAAAACATTTTAAAAAATTAAATCACAAATAACAGGAAATATTTTGAGAGTAGTGACAAAGCGTTTTCTTCTGGATAATAGATCATAGCTGGTACCTAAAAGAACGCTTGATAATTTCTTACCTTAATTATTAAAAAAACCAAACAGATTCTAATAAATGCAAACATTCTATGGTGATATTAAATTAAGATGATGTAAATGAAAATAGATTAATTGAAATAAATATCTATTACATTAATTTATAATTTAAAAATGCAGTTTAAATAATGAAAAATAATTAATACTAGAACAAAGTAACTATGTCATCCAAATTTAATTAATAAATTTTGTTCATAATAAACAGTTCGTAACCTAAACTAGAGAAATGTTTTGAAGTTAGTCAAGTATACTAGGACAAAGTTAAAGGGAGATTCCTGAGGGAAATGGGTACCGACACTAAAATGGATAAAGGCTAAGGAATAACGAACGAGAAACAGGCTAAACGAGAACTCGAGAACACGACTACAGGAAACAACAAACTGATCTACAAGTTACAATATGCAACTAATATGTGTATACAATACGAATCTCTTTATATATATATATATATATAAAACATAGACTACCATATACTATTTAATTCATTTAATAAATAGTGCTTATTTAAACAAAACCACAATTGAAAATTAGACAATAGTCTAAAATATTATAACAGTAAAACAAGTTATACGTTCCTTTAATTGGTCTAGGGACATCCGAGTTAGTTTATTAACAGAACTAATTTAAGCTTAAAACGAATTTGCCAGACCGCCTGGGGAATCACAGAAAATTTCCGACCATCATTCCATTCTAAAATGCATTCATTCTCATATAATAGTGTATCTTGTTAATTTCATCGTTATGTAATACATATTTAACCTAAAATTATATAGCATTAACGCAAAATAATTCGTGTATTAATAATTAATTATAATAAACAATAAATTTTTATTGGAATCGAAACAAAAAAATGTAAGTTTTATCAAAACAATAATTAGATTTTCCTTTCATTATTACAAAGATCTAATTTATTTATATTACTTTCGAATTACATGAAATTGTTCCATGCCTTGGAAATATCCACATACTTAAAAGAAACTAAATTTATAATATTGTTTGTAAATTAATTACTAACAGAAGCAAGTTGAACAATTTAGTAAATTTCATCCTTGGTGTACGAAATAAAGTGCATATACACTGCAGATTATAGAACAGTAAGTCAAGTTAGAGTTAAGAGTTAAACATTATTATAAAACAAGAAAATATTAAGTTTGTTGTGTTAAATAAAACTTTTGATTAAATTGTGGATATACACTTAATATAAATGGATTTCTCATAAAACTGATTTTATAAGTTAGCTGCAGGTAACTTGTTAGGACAGTGAATTTATATAACTAAAAGCTAAGAGGTAACCTGAAAGGAATTACAGCAAAATAATAAGAAAAAAATAATGATGTGAAAATTTATTGCTTTTATTCTTTACAACCACAAAGAGTCTGCTAATTAATAGTAAATCTCAATTTATTTAATTAGAAAAAAAAATGATGTAGACACCACATAATTTCCTTGTATACCTATTAAATTATACACATACATTTTTTTTTAAAATGATAGGTACCATAAAATTTTATTTTACTAACAACTTCTTATATTTGTTCATTTTTGTTTTTATTGTTATTACTGAATAATTACTTACGAGTATTATATATATATATATATTTCAGAAATAGAGATTAATTAATAAATATGTATATTTAAATTTAAAAAAAGAAGTTAAAAAAAAGGAGATGAATTCGGATTTGAATCGATGTGCCTTCATCTTATAAGATTCAAATATCTCATTAATTAAAACTTTATGTGGCTATAACTCTGGAATCAATGAAAATAAATTCCATTTATGATATATTATTGAAAAGCTCCTAATGAGGGTTTATTACTGCAATTAAGAAAAAGTCCTAAATCTAATTCTTTTTTTAAATTTTGGTCTTGTTCGGTTACTTTTGGTCCAGTTGATTGCAATCAAAAGGGGAGGTTCACAACTAGATGTTACAACAACCCTAAATCCAAAATTTCAACATTCTACGGCTAATCTTTCTGAGTTTTTGACGTTCAGACGACACGCCGAACCTAGTCAAAATGGGTTCAGGGATGATCAAAATGGATATTTCCGTTAATATCTAAAACCCGAAATTTTTCGCAACCACAAAACTTCCTTCATGTCGTACAAAGAAGTAAAAGCACAAAAATATTTTAAAAAATTCAAATATCAAAGGTAAAACAACAGTCATTTTAAAATATAATTACAAAGAAATTGAGGCTCTAAGAAACGTGATCAAAACATAATTAAATAATAACGGTATTGTAGGACTAAAAACATTTTATTGAAAATAGTGTGAGTGAATTAGAAGAATAGAAAAATACAAATTATATGTAACTTATAAACGAAATTCTGAGTTTCATTTTTGTAAGTTGAAATTCGTGATACGACACCGTTGGAAGGGATCGCTTTGGTAAAAAATCTAACTACTTGGTTTTTAATGAAAAACATTAAATTTCACCTTGAAAAAGATAATAAAATTTCCATACTAATAATAATAATTAATAACATCCGTAAAGGAAAAGTATAACAAAATAAGAAGAATACTAGATCTGAATACTAGATCGTGGATACCGGTGTTCTTTGGTGGTTGGGTTTCAATTAACCACACTTCTCAGGAGTGG
>JAAAKQ030066322.1:0-15610 GCA_010016005.3 Zanna intricata | reverse complement strand
GCTCGCTAGCATACTTGTGTCTCGAGATATTACGATTCTTCTGAACACCTGCTTACTGGTAAGACATGCTTACCAGATGTAGCCATAAGGTTAATAGTGCTGTAAGCGAGCCATAAACCCATCTTCACAGCAATACGCCACCCGCTATGTAATTGTTTCATTCTGTAATTTGTGTCTTGATAGTAAATGTTTGTGTTCATTAATGAATGCTTAAGTTTTTTTTTTTTTACGTTTTTGTGTTATGAATCTTTTTTTGGCAATGACAGAATTTAGATCATTTTATGACATTTAGTTTATTATAATTCTTTGTTTGATTTATTATAATTCTTTTTATTTAGATAAATGGATGGTGGGTGGTAGGTGGGCGTATAAAAAGAGGAAACTAGGTGGGTGGTGGACGGAAAATGGGCGGATATTAGACGGATTTTGGGTGGAAGGAGGATGGAAGCCCTGAACAAATTTACGATTATATCTATTGTAAGCACTGTTCATGATGAGAATAAAACTCTCCATAGTCAAGCAGACGAAATGGTCAATAATGCCCACAATTTTATGAAGAAAAAAGCTATGCAGTAAGGAACATTAGCAGATGACAAACATTTATTACGCGTTCAAAAATATAAAGAAAGAATCGCTGCTGGTTGTGGGATTTCAAGATCACAAGTTCAAAGACTTCAAAAAAAAATTGAGGATCTTCTTGAATCTAAATCGCAGTTCTGCTCATTCAGCACACCAAAAAAACATCAAAAACGTTCAAAACCGGTTAGTGGATTAGACAGTTTTGATCAAGACGTTGTAAGAAAAACGGTTAACGAGTTTCACGCAAAACATAATGAATTGCCTACAATAAATAAATTACGTGAAGAACTAAAAAAGATTATTCAATTTAAAAATTCTAGAACTACATTAGCAGCTACCCTGAAAGAGTTAGGGTTTAAGTAGTATAAAACTGATAATAACAGGAACCATTTGATTGAAAAAGAAGACATCCGGTAGAAGAGAATATAATATTTAAGAAAAATGACCAATTACAGAAATGGAAATTCTTCGATTGTTTATTTGAACGAAAAGTATATTTTAACGTCCCATTCGACGACAAATGACAGAGCGCATGAATAAAAGTGACGATTAATAAAGGTGATCGGTTCATTAAATCAACGATGGAAGAAAAATGACGTCCATTCCCAACGCAAAGTTAACTTGGAGAACAAGTTCAAAAAACGCTGACTATTACGAGAGCGTCAACAATAATTTCATGAAATGGGAATCTGAAAACTTAATTCCTGGTATTCTTCCCAGTAACAACCAATGGGTTGTTATCGATAATACGCCATACCACAGTTCACTTCTAGAGAAGCCCTTGAACTCAAATGATAGAAAATGTAGTTATATTAATTTGGTTAGAAAAGAATAATATTCCGTTTAATAAAGAAATGCAAAACCACAATTGAATGACATAATTAAATCCCATGGAAATTCTAAAATACATTACCATTTTCATGAACTATAAAAAAAAAACCAGTATCAGGTTCTACGACTTTCATCTTATCATCCCGATTTAAAGCCGAGCGAGATCGTATGGTCGGCTCTGAAAAGATATGCTGGTTGTAACAACACAACATTTTTAATGTCAGATATTAAACAATTAGCCGAATAGAAAAATGAATGAAATAAATAAGGATGATCGGAAACTATATTACAAACACGTAAGAAAACTGAAAACACTAATCGACGAAATGACAGATTAGTTTATCATTCATCTAGATAGTGGTAATGAAAGTGACTATTCCGATGAAGGCAGAGATGATGATAGACTTGCACATGAACTGAATGTTTAAATTAAATTTCAAGTGTAAATAATATAATCAACAATAAAAACAACTGTACAAAAAAAAATTCGAAAGTTCTAAATAATAAAACATTCTAATTAGAAGAAATTTTAAATATTACACAAAAAATAATTTACAGTAATAAATGTATATCTAATTTAGTGTAGTTACAGATATAATGCACATTTAAGCATTAAAATTTTTTTTTTTAGTTTAAAAATAAATCTAAATTAAAAAACCCCTTTCGGCACACCGGAAGGCGGAGGTAGCTTTCAACGGTGCTAAATACGGATTAAAAAAGATTTCCACCTTAAAGTTAAGAAAAACTTTAAATTTAGCCAATACGACGGTGGTTCCAAGAGAAAAAAATTATCATACTCAGCATACAAGCCCAATATTCTTACAATTCCAGCAATATCTTGGTCATTCCTTAAAATAAGGGTTGGGCATATCAAAATTTCTTTCAGATAAAAATTTTAGATAATGTTTAGAGGACTAACGATCACTATAGAACCGATTAAGCCTCGGCCAC
Source organism: Zanna intricata (assembly GCA_010016005.3). Taxonomy (NCBI): domain Eukaryota; kingdom Metazoa; phylum Arthropoda; class Insecta; order Hemiptera; family Fulgoridae; genus Zanna; species Zanna intricata. Next base: position 13,249 of record JAAAKQ030066322.1, on the reverse strand, counting down.
ACAGGCAGCGGTCTGTCGCGACGGGAAGCGATATCCGACCGAGGCGGTCAGGCGGTCTTGTTGTATGATGAAGTTTTGCATTAGTTCTGTCACACAGACCGCGGTCTACCGAATTCGGTCAATCTCTGTCGCGGCGACAAGCGATCTAGTTGTACAAAACTACAGATCTTTCTAGTAGACCGCTGACCGCCTTGCATCAAAATGAGTGACCAAACCGAAATATTTATTGAAAGCATACGTAAGTTATCTGTATGACAGTCCTCAACATCATTATAAAAATGTTTTGAAGAAGGCTGAACCGTGGAGTCAAATAGCCAAAGAACTTAATACGACAAGTAAGAACAATTATTTTACATTAAAAAAAACTATACTTTTTTTACTTATATTTATAAATTTTCATATTTTCTTATTATTTATAAATACATAGTCTATTTAATTCATTTTTAAATATCTCATAGATAGATTTATGCTATTTCATGTTACGTAATTTCTTCTTTCAAACTAATCAGCAAAATGTTCGCGTACTTGAATTGCAGCATTTGGGGACCTTCCTAGGGTTTTTTTCCGGACTGGGTGAGGTACCATCAAGTCCGGATTAATGAGAGTTTACTGTAATAATAAATAATTTAAATTTGTTACAGGTGATGTAGCGAAAACAAAGTGGAAGAATTTACGATTCTTATATGAGATACAAGAAGTTAATTAAAGGCAAAACAGGGCAGGCCAGAAAATACTCCAAGTGGCCATGGAGTCGACAAATGTCTTTTCTGGATCCGGCACTGCAATATCGTCCCCAGAACATTAATGTTCCAGAAAATAGTACAATAGAAATTGAAACTGAAAGCCTCTCATCAGAGCCTCCGTCGCCTTTTGCAAACTGCAATGATGAATCAAATCAGGCCAATTGCTCGCTCTGAAATGCTCCCTCCACCTGCGCCGAAGAAGAAAACCCTGAGGAAGTCAAAACTTTCCTCAGACTCAGATGTTGACAAGGTAATTAACTATTTACGCGAAAAAAAATCAGAGAAAAAAATATTGACGGGATGTATCATCTGTTTCTCAGTTACGCCGCAACTTTTAAAACATTCAGTCATAAAACTCAAGCAATGTTAAAATTGCAACTTGCTAATCTCTTCTCGTAAACAGAAATGAATGAGATTATAGAACAGGAGGAGTCACGAACAACATCGCCAGCATCTACAATTTCAAGTGGATTTCAGACGCAGGGCTTGATGACTTTCAACTATGCTGACATACCAGAGGATTATAGAGCGGCAGCCATCTATGACTAACAATACATTTAATAATTCTGCGCGTGATGTATTCCAAAATTTTAATGATAATAATTAATAATGATTTTATTTGGTTACAATTTCATTATCTATTGTTTATTTTCATTTATTCAATTGTTTATTTTATTTTCATTTATCGTTTATCAATTTTTTTTATATATATTTTTTCATAATAAACATTTTTCGATCATATTATTTATTACTTACTTTAGACAAATAGCTAGTTTGTCTCTAGTTCCAATTGGTTTCCTCCAGTTCGTTGTGCACTTTTCGATCGGTAATTTTATCAAATCATGCATCCTCAAAACATTCTCGCGACACACGAAAATACTTGAAAATCTATCTTCGTGTGATTCCAGTTCCATACATAATCAGTGGTATTCACCTAATTGTTTTCTTTTCTTATTGTTTTCATTCACCCAACATTGTCTTTTTCTTTTTGTTTTGCAAAACTAATAACAGAAGAAGCTGTTCTTCATTTGAACTCATACTCAATAATAATGTGAGACAAAATGCCGCGACAGACCGCCGCCTGTGTGGCCGAGGCTTTAGATACTGTGCCTAATAAAGGAGGTATGATTTTTTTTTCTTCGAAACCCCTTATTTTCCATTCCCTGGGCCAATGGTTGGTGATATCAAAAAACTTAGATACGTTTTAGGACCTTATTGAAAGAATAGTACGAACTTTAAAGGAATTCAATATTTTCCTTAGTAAAAAAGTTTTAGCGATATTTTATTATTTCAAAAAAGGTCCCTCTCATTTTCACCACCATGGTCCGATTTTGCCCATTAATGAACTCGACCGAGATTTTGGATCATTATATTTAGTATCAATTTGAAAGTGATTGGCGCAAAATTATGGCAGTTATCGTGTTCACAAGAGAGTGAAAAATATATAAATGTACATATAAACTTTCGAACTGACAATGGTGTTGGGATCTGGGGGATGCGAAACACGAAGATATGTCAAAATTTTCCGGAAGTCGGACCATGGTACCCATTACAATAGGTAGCTTTCTTATGAAATCTACCTAATTCGTGTAGATTTATCCTTTAAATAAATCTTGTTTTTGCATTCTTTATTTATTGAACTATTAATAACTACGTAATAATGAGTTACAAGTAATAAAAATACAAACGGTAAGAAATTAAACGTCCATAAATAAAAGTTCAACCATTATTATTTTTGTCATATGAGTGTAAATGTTTTCAGGTTCGGTAGTAATGCAGTCTCGACCTTCTTCAACACAAGCTTTTATTTTCATTGTACGCACTGCACTTAGTTTGATTCATAGTAGTTCATTTTGCTTGCCTTTGGGTACCAGTTGGTGCAGAACGGGTGTAGTGGAAAATAAACGATGAGGAGGGAGAAGTAGTCTTCTGCAGCTAGCAAAAAGACATATCACATTCAAGTTAGCGATAGTTGTGTTTCGCCCTTCTGTGGCTCTGCAACAATATAGTTCCCTCACCCGTATCTAAAACACCCCTTCCAATCTGCGCGAAAACGACGCTAACAAAACTTACAATTGCTGTACAGCTTTCTTCAATCGGTGCCTATAGACATCTGCGTCACTTGCTTGTGCAGTAAGTATACATCCAGCTTATTACCTTCATGGAGACAACAGGATGTGTCGTTAATTAGAACCCAACAACAAAATGATAGCTGGGAACGAGAGGCTAGCAACTGAACTATTCGTGTTCTTCGGATTTAACTATTTGATAACAAAAATGTTTAATAATTTTGCATTTAAACCCTTTTTTAAGAATCAAAATAATAGTTGCATTATTTCTTTCGCGAATAATACCTACTTCCAACAATAATTTTTATTATAAATATTTTTAAATTAAAGGATACTGATACAGCAATTCGACAGAGGCGAAATCCTCATATGTATGGCATTTGGAACGCATCTTGTTTATATAATTCAATTATAAAAATGATACTAAAGTAATAATACGGAAGTTTTCCATTAAACTATTTTCTTTTTTTAAATTGAATACAAAATTATGATCCAAAGACCGCTCACAAAAAAAAAACGTCTACTTTGAATCCAAACCCGGATAGCCACTTCGACTGTTAAACGATCAACATCGGTAGACATTAAATAAATTTAAAAAATGAAGATATAGTAGAAAATTTCTTTTTATTATTTTATAAACATTCTTTGAAATCGCCTTTTTATAGCGATTTGGTGAATATTGCTTATTTTTCAATTATATATTTATTTTATGTAATTAATTTCATTTATTAATTTTTTTAAATGGACTGTTTCAGCAATACAACTAATGAGTTGAATGTTTAACAATTTATCACCTGGATCATTAGTTTTCAAAGTGGGCTATAACACCACTTGTGAGCGCTGGAGACCTTCAGGGGGGGGGGGGAGGCCCACAGAAAATTTTAGGCGTACAGGCGGTCTAGCAAGGCGATGGCTTATTAAATTAAAAAAAAGGCAAAAATTATTTTTTCCTAATATTTAAAACTAAAATGAAATACCTATTACACTAGTACAAAAAAAAAATTAAAGGGACATCTATATTTTAAAATAAAAAATTATTGTATTCAAACTACTTTAACTTTGCGATTAAGAGACTTAGAGACGGATAAAAAAATTAAAGCTTGAATACTCTACTTTTTAATAGCATAATTCAGATTTCATAAATCATCAAATTAAAAAAAAAATAAGTGAGACCAAAAATTTTTAATTTGAAACTTTTTCTTCGCGTTTGATCGATAAACACGGGGAAATTAAAAAAATTTCATTGAACTGCTTTAAAATCGTTTAAAAGCTGAACCGAAATATTCCATTAAAAGAGTAATGGCCACTTTTGACTTTAATGCTGCATATCTCCAAATCTAAGCAACTGATTGATACAAGTAAATATGGAAATTAAATGGTTTTGATCTAGCTGATCTAGCTTTAATGACAAATTGTAGGGTCTTTAATTTAGCGTTGCAGTTTTTGACTTTTGTTCATTTAGTGGACAGGTATTGAAATCATTAAAGACTGAGACTGCAAACACGTATCACCTGCTCTCAGCTTAACACAAGATATGCCACGTTTAAAAACAATGACTGCAATTGCTGTTTTTTAAGAGCGCATCTTAAAAACATAAATTGCAAGTATTATTTTTAACAGATTGTAAATTTAAAAATTTTTAGTAAGTAAATAGAAAAGTTTTGATTCTCAACATGGGCAGTGGGCGAAAAATTTTGAGAATCAATGATGTAGACTTTTAGTATCATACGATTACTTGTGGCTCTTATTTGGAGCGATTTCTTGTGAACTTTATTTTAATAACCCTTTGGCATAGCTCTTCTTTTTTTTAAAAAAATTATTACTACTTAAGCTTATAATCTGGACGAAATATACCGAACCATTCAAGATCTATTACTCTGATAAAGACTGTAAATACATTTGATCGGGCTATTGAGATAAATAGATTTCTAAATTCCTTGTATCAATGGAAAAAGAAAGCAATTGATAGACGGTAAAATATTCACATATTAAAAAGACATAATGAAAAAATAATCAATTTTGCTTCTCATAATTACTTTTTAGCAGAGGAGATTGCTATAATTTCAATTTTTAACTTATAAAAATTTTGAAAAATAAAAAAATATTATATTATAGTATTTGTATTTTTTTTCTACAGCGTTTTTGTATAAATGTATGATATAAAACCTCAAATCATTATTCAACAAAGAGAAGTGTGAAATTCATATTGGTAAAATAACTCAAAGAATTTTTAAGTGTATAGACTTCTGCTATACGGACGGCGTTTAGAAAGTAAAAAACTGGACACAATTCAGTAATTTAAACCAAATTTGTTTGTCATATAAATAATATTTAATTGAATTAAACCAATTCTGCAGAAAAAATAAAAAATACATTAACTTATTACATTTAAATATACTGAACAAAAAGATGTATGCATTTTTAAAAATCTGATTGGACTACATGACTTCCTAGTATGTCTATTAAATTACATACCCACATTTTTAAAAGTACGAAAAATTTGAATTCATTAAGAACTTCTGATATTTTTTATACCGTTTTTCTTTTTTGATTGTTATTATTGAATTATTATTTATCGTAAACCCTTTTTTACAATCAGAAGTTAATAATTTTAATAAAACAATGTATTTAAATAAAAAAATTTAAAAAGGGAGAAATTTAAAAAGAAAGGACAATAAAGTCTGATTCGAACTGACGTGCCTTCCCCTTGATCAAAATATTTCATTACTTAAAACTCCATTTAGCAACTCTGGAATCAATGTAAATAAATACTACCTATGATATATCGGTGAAAAGCTCTCAAAGCGAGCTTATTACCGCAAGAAAAATCCAAATTTTTTTTGGGCCTCTTTTGAAGACTTTTGGTTCAGTCGATTGCAAGCAAAAAGGGAGAGGTGCACAACTAGATGTTACAACAATCCTAAATCCAAAATGTCAAAATTCTACGGCTAATCGTTTTTGAGTTATGCGAGATATGTACGTACAAACAAACGTCATTCCGAATCTAATCAAAATGGATTCGGGGATGGTCAAAATGACTATTTGTTAAAATCTAAAAAAATTTTTAGATTTAAAAAAGATTGTTTGCGATCACAATACTCCCTTTATATCGTACAAGGAAGTAAAAATAATTATTATTGAAAAATGGTGTACTCATTCATTACCGAATTTTGTTTCAGATAACAAATAAAAATAATCATCAATACTGACAGCTAAGTAGCGAGTATGTTTCCTCTTTCATGTCATTCAAGCTTTTAATGTATATATATATATATATATGTATCATTCGATTGCAATCAAAAAGGTAGGTGCACAACCAGATGTTACAATTCTAAATCCAAAATGTCAACATTCTACGGCTAATCATTTTTGAGTTATCCAAGATACGTACGTACAAACAGACGTCATTTTGAATCTAATCAATATATACATTTTTATTGCAAATACGTATACATATCCGTAATTAAAATAGAAATCTCGCCGGCCTCCGTGGCGCGAGTGGTAGCGTCTCGGCCTTTCACTCGGAGGTCCAGTGTTCGAATCCCGGTCAGGCATAGCTTTTTCACTTACGCTAAAAGCCATTCATCTTCATCCCCTGATGTAATATCTAACGGCGATTCCGGAGGTAAAAAAAAAAAAAAAACATGAGATAAAAACCTTTCTTGAAACTGGCAGAATCATTTTCATAACATCTCACACACGTTTATTAAGAATAATGAGGGAAAAAATTTTCCGATGCCTTCACTGAGCCAGACATACATACATTCGGTGGGTTTGGCGTGCCGATCAAACCCACCGAAATACAGAAGATGAAACTTTTTACACAGATTCTACAGATGACACTGTCGATTATTAATCGCAGGGATTAGCTGTATAACGAAGAACATCTCAGCGAAACAACTCCGACTGGTGTGTCAAGTACTTCAGATGATTTATATGCTATACAATTATAAGAAAGGTTTAAACAGATAACGTAAAGAAACAAATTTAATTAAGAAAGTAGTCTTTGCTATTTAACTATAAAAAATAGTAATCGTTTTGTAAACAGCAAGAACAGTTCATGTAAATGAACAATCTATATTTATATAAAATGCACGTTTAAATTTTCATAGTACATTTATACGATATTAATACTGAACTGTAGGAAGGTTTTTTAGTTGCAAGTACACGTTAAAATAAAACTTAAGAAATTTTTATCATTATAACAAGCTAATATTTAGACTTAAAAGAAAATAATTATAAAATAAATACAAAAAGAAATATTTTAAAATATATAAAGAAAGTAATGTATCATTAGCGCTCCTTATCTACCAGAAAAAAAATTACAGAACTGGATGACTCCAGATTAAAGTTTAATGATCCGCCATCTCATGAATACAAATAACATCCCGTAGGGTATTTACAATGACAAAAGTCGAAGGTTATCCAGTACTATTACCTTGAGACCAAAATTCAATACAGCAATCAGAAGACCACCCCGGCCGATCATAGGGAGTGATCAATTTAAATGAAAGAAATTTTATATCAGACGATTTAACCGAATAAAATTGGATTGCGATAGATAAGAATAGGAAATAATAGTAATCTGATAAATTGAAGTTTAATCTGAAATACTTAAACAAGGTTTAAAGAATTCAATCATTCACAAAAAACTGATAACGTTATAAAGGAACTTCAAAGATTATTTTTACTCTTAGGAATTCTATTTTTACGATCGAATAAATTTTCTTATTTTACATAGCCTTAAGAAAAAATAAATAGTTCCTTCGGATTTTAACATAATTAATTAATTATATTATACATCGTACAAAATAGGTCCGATCAATCAATCATAATCGAGAACGGAAAACCGTTGAAAATCTTAATCACACTTGCATTACAAGAAAAAAAGGCAATTAGATAAAAGAGGAACAGTAACATAGAAAACGTAGTAATTTTATATGATATTAATTAAATTTGTAAGGAACAAAATTACAATTTTTAAAATGTTAAACTAAAAATATCTGATCACCTATTTATTAAACACAAGTTAAACGAGTATGCAAACAATTCAGGTATATCTAATTAACAAAACTAAAAAACTTACCAACAAAATATCAATTATAAATAAATATTTTAATCTAATTTTAAATAAACTGTATGGAACTTCTTTTAGAAAGATCAGGTTCAATTTATAAAACGTGAAGGATAATATATTCATACAATCTTTTCTAAAACCGAATCTTTACGACGGGTAACACGAATAAATTGTTGTAGATTCACTATATAAATTTTAAACTTGTGGGTGGGAATCTGATATAAAAATTTTGTAACGTATGAAAAATATCAAGCCTGACCAGAATTCAAATTAGAGACCTTTTGTATAAAATGCTGAGATATTGTTATTCCGCCATGACGAACAGTAATTTTTATTTCCTTGTAGGAAGTAAACGAAATATTGTAATCGCGAAAAATTTCGGTTTTCAGATTTCAAGGGTATCCATTTTGACTAGTTTCGGGGTGACGTCAGTAGGTACGTATGTTTGTACGAACGTATCACGCATAACTCAAAAACGATTAGCTGTAGGATTTGAAATAATGGATATAGAACTGTTATAACATCCAGTTGTGTACCTCCCCTTTTCATTGCAATCGACTGAACCAAAAGTGTCCAAAAAAGCCAAAAATCCCAAACAATTTGGATTTTGGACTTTTTCTTAACTGCAGTAATAAGCCTTCATTGAGAGCTATTCAATGACACATAGTTTCACTGGTTTCAGAGTTATAGCCATACAAAATTTTAATTAATGAAATATCTGGATCTTACAAGGGAACGCGCATTTGTTCGAATCAGACTTCATAAAAAAAAAAAAAAAAAATATGACAAAATCAGAACTTATTAGTGAAATAAATTTTATGGATTTTTGAAAATGTGTATTATATGCAACATAAATGTATGTGTATTAAATGTAATTTAATAGGCATTATTACATATGTGTATGTTCACCAGATTTGGGAAACATCTGATTATTTAATATTAATGGAAATTAATAATTTAGAATTGTATTTTTTTTTTGGATTTTCGTTCAAGGAAGTCATGTGTTGTCCACATAGATTTTTAATTTAATAATCAGTGCAGATTTTCAAAACATGTAAAAAGAAATTGTCAAAACTTTGAGCTATTGAAATATTAAAAAATAAAATATTCGACTTCAAAAAAAAACACATTGCTCATTAGACACATTAGTATAGAATAATTATAGAGGTGCGAGTGACAATTTTACATACAGTAGATTTTTTTAAAAATTTATTTAAACACATATAATCTATGACACTCCCCATAATGTAAGGATTCCAACGCGGGATTATATCTAAATCGGTTCAGCCGTTAGCTGCTACCGGGGAACAAACATACATACTCGTACACCCAAAATAACACGTAGGAGGTCCTGCGATTTAGATGTGCTGACGGACAGACGGATATAAGTTTTACAAAAAAATATGATATTTCATATTTATAATTTTTGTATTTGTATGTTTAAAACATTAAAAATTGAAAAAAAAAAAAAGTTTTATCTTCTTAATTTTGGAGGTGATGTCCAGATACCCCGAAGAAAACCTGCAATTTTGTAGGAATTAGTATTAATGCTTAGATCTCAATCTTTTCCCCATCTTATCTAGCGCGGCCTCCAAAATAAACCAGAAAAGTTCTTGTATAAAGTTACCTTCAGTTCAGAAAACAAAATACTTAGAAGTTAAATAGAAATTGAGAGATATGATAAAACATGTTAAAGAGAAATAATACCAGCCAGGTTTATCATCATATGATAAAGATTCATTAAGAGAAAAAAATAAATGTATAAAAATCTAATGTGGACACTACATGACTTCCTTGTACGCCTATTAAACTATATATACAAATTTTTAAAAGTACATAAAATTTTATTTCACCAATAACTCAATAAATATTTTTTCATTTATGTATTTTTTTACTGTTATTACTAAATTATTTATCATAAAAACGTTTTTACAATCAGAGGTTAATAATTATTAATAAATATATATATTTAAATGTAAAAAAAAAAAGGAGATGAAGTCTGATTCGAACAGATGTGCGTTCGCTTTTAAGATCAGAATATTTAATTAATTATAGTTTTATTTGATTATAACTCCGGAACCAATGAAAATAACGATGCCACCGCTTTTGATATACCGATGAAAAGATCTTTATGAAGGCTTATTACTGCAGTTAAGAAAATGTCAAAATAATTTTTTTTTTGATTACAGGCTTTTTTTGGACACTTTTGGCCTTCGATTACAATCAAAAGAGGAGGTGCATAACTAGATGTTAAAACAGTTCTAAATCCAAAATTTAAACATTCTACGGCTAATCGTCTCTGAGTTTTGCGAGATAAGTACATACGTACGAAAAATGAATATTTCCGTTGAAATATGAAAACCGAAATTTTTCGCGATGGCAGTATTTCGTACAAGGAAGTAAAGATTAAATAATACTATTGCCAAAAAAAAAAACACATTGCTCTTTAAACAGAGAATAATTAAAGAGCGTGCAAGTGACAATTCTGAATATAGTATAATTTTTTCAATATTTTCATTTTATTTAAACAGACGTTTAAACAGACATTTAAACACGTTTAAGTGCCGTAAACTATATATATAGTTTACGGCACTCCTGTTAATGAATCTATCGCAGGATCATACATCTTACTCGGTTCAGCCGTAGAGCTGCTAAGGTGGAACAGACATACGTACATTCATCCCAAATGTATTACGCTACATTTTGGGAAGTCGTGTAAAAAAAAAAGTATATACACATCATAAGTAAATAAACAAATTCTGCATTAAGAATTAACTAATTTTGCTATTCATTAAGAGAACATTCATTAGAGGAAAAAAATAAAAACATAAAAATGAACCGGATATCTCGAGAAAGAATACCTATAAAATTCAAATTTTAGTATGAAATTTTATTTTTGAAGCGTTAAGTACTTTATGACTAGCGTCAAAATCCATTCCAAAATTAATAACATCCATTTAAAAAAAAATAAAAGTCAATAAATCAATTTAAAAAATTCGAATTTTAGAAGAAAAAAAAAATTTTTTTAATTAAATCGTAACTATTTAACTATGAATTTTCAAACCGCGCCCGCCTAAAGGTTTCTGGGGTCCGTGGATTCAAAAAAATTAGTTATAAAAATAATTTTATTAAATTCTTGTGTATAAATTATGTAAAATAACTTGGAAATAATTAAAATTATAAAACACCGGGTACCAATATTATTTCATTCATTATCTGTCGAATTTCTAATAAATAAATACAAACAGTAAACGCTAAAAAACTGAATTTAGTGAATACATAGTATATGAATTTTTTAAGCCAAATGGGCATATCTTCTCAAATAAAAGTTTTACCAAGTTAGGTAAAAGTAAGTGATATAGAAAGAAGTAAGTGATATAGGTAGAAGAAGTGTTATAGAAACGGGTGAAGTCAGTTTTATTGGAAAAAACTGTATCCTATCTACAAAATCCTTAGAATAGGATAGAACAGGATTAATATTAAGATTTTTGTAATAATTTGAAAATTCTAAAAATAAAGGACAAATTTATATTTTTATGTTCAATGTATTACGTTCAAATACTTTAAATGCAAGTAGTATATCACGGTCTTTCAACCGGAGGTCCCGGGTTTGAATCCCGGTCAAGTATCGCATTTTGACACACGCTACAAATAATTCATCTCATCTTGTGAAGAATATCTAACGGTGGTCCCGGAGGTTTAAAAGAAATGCATGTAATATACGCAATTCAACATCACCATAAGTTATATATCAACGGGAGAATAACAGTATACAAAAAATTCAGTACTTTTTCAGGGAACATGAACTAAATAAAATTTAAAAAGAACGTTTAGATTAAAGAAAGCTTATAGGTAAAAAGGAATAAAGAAATTTAAAGAACGAAGATAACCTTTTAAAGATCTGCAATTATAATTTTTTCACCTTTATTTACGGTAAAATAATTATTCGTCAGGAAAATATTTTAAACAGTCTAGATACTTATAAATTATAACATAATAAATGAAACACGTAGGTTTGTTAAGTTATAAAGAACAATGTTATATGAACGTAAATCAAAATAAATTAATCATATGCGGACCAAATTTCATAATGAGATTACTAGTAAATCTATCATAATAGAAAAATCGGTACTTGCGTATTAACCCATCGATCATAACGATAATAATTACGTAAGATTGAAAGTACGTCAAAGTTACGGGATCATTAACATATTTTATATATTAAAAATATAAGCATTATTGCTCATAATTATAGACATAAATTAATCAAACTTAACCTACACTCGCTAACCTCGACTAATTAACAGTAATGTTTTGATTATTTAAATAATAAATAATTACAATAATTACTGAATCTATTATTTAAATACTCAAAACACTATTATGTTAAAAGTAATAAAGATTAGCGAGCGAAGCTGGCGGAGGTTAAGTATGGTTCAATTATAAAGTAAATAAATATAAATGGTTTTAAAAATGGTTATATCGAATGATATTAACAATAATCCAAAAGTCTGCAATTTATTGGTCGTCGGGCTAAAACGTCAGTACCGACAAATCTTTACGAAAAGGTTTAAAGAATTTTTTAATTGAAAGATTTCTTCCTCTCCCTGAAGTTAATTTAGGCGGTCGGTTTAGCATCAGTCATCCTATATCTGATATTGCATTACCAACCAACAGAATTTTAAAAAACCTTCATTCATACACAATCATAATATAAATGAAAACACACAATTTCACATTATAATTTTTATTTCCAGCCTTTATAAACTAATTTTTCTACAAACAAGAAATAAAATGTATCAAACCAAAACACAGTTGTGTAATAACATTACAGATTAAAATTTATTGAATTTGAACCCCACTATATATATATATATATATATATATAGATAAAAATTGAAGAATATTTTTATGTTTTATTTCATCAAAACTTGAAGAAAATTTAGTTTAAATGAACTTATAAGCAACCATTATATTGTAAAAACCGGTAGTTAAAAAACTGGTTGGAATTAAAAAATATTTTATTAAATAAAAATCAGGATTCAATTTTTTAAGGAACGTATAATAAAAAAAAGTAACTAACAAATAAACCTTGTAATTTTTTTTTCTATAATAATAGATGTTAAACAACATATTCGTAATTGTAAATAAATTTTGAAGATAAGATTTGAAAATTTTAGCGATACACAAAATGAAAAAATAAAATTAACTTCTTAAAAAGAATAAAACCAATTTTAAAATGATGCAAAAAAAATTCATTCTTTGAAGTCGGTGCGCCAAATTAAAAAAAAAAAAAAAAAAAACAGAAACGATTTGTTGCAACTTCAAAAAATAGATATTAATCGACCCGAATAGAAAAA
>JAAAKQ030066278.1:1599-15613 GCA_010016005.3 Zanna intricata | reverse complement strand
TTATGTACTTGCTTGGTTCTTTTTTGTATTTGTATCACCGCTTAAAAACAAAGTATGAAAATATTATTAAAGGAATATACTCAATATTTAATGAATCCTGTATTTTGTATTGAATAAATTTCATTTGTAATCAGTTTACATTTGAATTTTTGGGGGTTTCTGATTGAAATTTATTATTTGTAAAATACATTTAATTTTCATTAATAGACCACTGATTATTTTTGGGGTGGCCATTTAATTGAGACAGTTTTGAAAAATAGGGCCATATTGGTTTAATTCATGTAAAATTATGATGGTTTAACTACCCAAAATGCCACTTACTGTATAAGGCCCATTAATTAATATGGTTTTTTATTTTACTGATAAAACAACCCATCTGTAATAGTGATTTAAGTTGTTTAACTGTTTTAACAGTACATAGTAAGGGAGATAATTTCTTGTTAATCAAGAAACAATTAAAGCAAATATGTTGACTTCTGCTCTGGCTAAATATGTCAGTGTGCACTATCAGTTGTAGGCAATTCAGTTCATAGTTGATAGTCGGAAAAAATTAAGAAGTAGTAATCAGAAATTATTTTGCCAAATGTAGTATAAAAATTGTTGCTGAAATGAACGTTAAGTTGATGATGTGCTATAATTTTGCAGTAGAAATTTCAAGATTTTGAAGAATTTTTTAAAATTTACGAAAACATATAACTCTACAATGAAAATGAAACTGGCGATGATGAAATAATAAAAAAGATTATACAAAAAACTGGATAGTGTTGAAGATGAACAAGAAGACAGTGAAGAAAGCCTGCTAGCAGAACTGCGAGTATGGCAAAATTTGTAGAACACCAGTCATGAAAGGGAGATGACAGAGCAGATTAATAGAATTTCTTTCAAGAAGTTTAATTAAGTAAGAGACATTAAAACACATATTTTTGTGTTTTACTGACTATTAAAGGCATTCATTATTTTGATAGTTTGGTTTTTCAAGTTTTTTTTTTTTATTAACGATGTAAGACTGAAAATAATTTAATAATGTTGTTTATATAAAGTTAATACTATATTAGAAATAAAATTCGGAATAATAAGATATTAGATCATGTTTAATAATTATAATTACTCTACTATATTTGTGTATTCCCTGTTGTACGTTAATGTCGCTTAATAGGGTCAGCTGTTCAATAAACCATATGGTTCCAGCCCCAAAGTGGTCTGATTATCTGAAATGTACTGTTTATTTTTTGTATGCTATAATGTTCTTTTAGAAATTGCTGAACTTCTTTTAGTTTTTCATTGTTAGAAGATGTCATTTTGGAGAAATTCTTTTTTACTTTAAATAAAAATGTTTAAATATTGTAATTATTCTCAAATTTCTTTTATTATTACAAAAGAAATTATCAGTGTAGTTAATGACATATTACTACTTCTTTCTCACCTCATGTTAAAAGAACTTTTCTTTAAGGATGTTGTCCACGACTGCCGTAATTTGATACCATTCTCTGTTCATTTCTAATGAATTTTTTTTGTTTATTTTTTATTTGCTATTATCAGGATGATTATTTTCTTCAATATCCTGATGAAATCAGAGTTACTTTCACTTGCTTAATGTATACTTGCATACGCTTAGATCTACATAATTTTATGACATACTTTCTGTGTAACTTATGCACACCCCAGACATTCTTTTAAAGACATTCTGTAACTCTCACTTTTGCTGTTAAATGTTAGGTCCTTTCTTCTTCTTACATGTTTCTTGTCTATTTCTAATCTTCCTTTCTTCCAAGTTATTCTTCTTATATTCGATATTCATAATGTATTCCTCCCATTACAACTGGGTTGATCCCTTCAGTGTTTATCAACTGGCCTCACATTTTCATTCCTCATTTTCTTCCATTCTAATTTCATGGGCATATGTACTAACTTTTTTCTTCAAAAACTTATATCAACATTCTATGTTGACTATTTAATTTTCAGCTAAATTGTTTTTTGTCTTTGGTATACTTTCCTGTTATATGGTTGACTACATCTTGGTTCAAGTAACTTCTATCCTTTTACATATTTTAACATTTATATAAGGTTTTAAGATAAATAAATATTTATATTTATTTAAGTTTAAAGATACATAAATAAAATAAACAACTAAAGCCTTACACCTTGTTAAAATAAAAGCACAGGAGGTCTTTTCTGTACTGGATGATTCAGAAAGGACTTAACAACTGTAAAAGCATATAAATTTGTTTATTGTAATTTCATAGTAAAACACAAGGTTTGACTCAAGTAGTTCATTAGTACTGAATTCTGCCACTGGCTCTCTCATCAGTGCTGTTAAAAATGGATACATTTACTGGGGCAGTATATACTCTTTGTGTGTTTTTCTTTCATGATTTACAGTCATCAACTGCACTTCAACATAATATTTTAAGAAAAAAATGGTAGGAAGTCTGCCAATGTGTCCCTGAAGCTGCTATGGAACAACTCAGATAAAGCTTTGCCTGTACTCTGAAGAAATCACCTCGGCGTGCATCATATGAGACTGGCATTCCATAAACGACTGCTTGATGCATATTTTGCACCTGATTGCACTTGAAACCATACAAACTAACCATGGTTCAACATTATAGTTGATGACGAAGTTGCTCGGCGCAGTTTTGTGTGGAGATGATGAATAGAATTGCAGACAGCAATAGATTTTTAGATGCTGTAATTTTTAGTGAGAGTCAGTGTTTCATTATTAGTGATAAGGTGAACTCATAAGTGCCGAATATGGGGTAGCAATAACCTTTATAAAACTGCAGCACATTTGTGATAACCCTAAGGTCAGTGGTTTTTGTACCCTAAGCAAATAAAATGACTTGTTCTTCCAGGAGGCAATCGTAAATGGTATTGTTTATCTGTACATGCTTCAAAATTTTGTAATTCCTCATTTAGACAATAATGACCAAGTTGGATGCTATTACTATTAGCATCACCTCATTACCATCTAGAAGTCCAAGATTTTCTCGATACTCAATTTCCAGGTTGGTGGATTGGTCATAAAGATCCAATTGCCACCTCGCTCTCCAGATTTGATTCCTTTAGATATTTTTTTGTAGAGTTTCATTAAAGATCAGGTTTATGTACAACCTTTGCCTGCTGATCTTATTGAGCTAAGATTTCAATTAATGCCGCAGCTGCGGAGGTAACAGTTGCACAGCCACAGCTGCTGGCTACAGTTTGGATGAAATAGACTTTAGGTGGGATGTAAGTCCATTACAAATGAAAGCGTTATTGAGCCAAAATGAATGTTGGGTGACAAACTTGATATGTTTTACTATGTATGAAATGAGACCTCAACCAAATCTGTAAGTTATTTAAATTAATTTATTGTACGCTTTTATAGTTGTCAAATCATTTTTGAATTGCCCAGTGTATCATGAGAAAATTTCAACAGACTACTTCATTTTTTTTTCTCTGAGAATTAAATAACATGTGTTTTAAAATCCAATCTCTACATTTGTTTCAAATATGTGTGTTGCCAAGAAAAAACTTACAATGGCATATTAAACTTTCTTAGTAAATGACCACCTTTATTTCTCTACCTCTTTGAGGATCTAACTCTAAACTTTAATAGAACAATACTCCATCTATAGAAGACATTCTGTAACTCTCACTTTTGCTGTTAAATGTTAGGTCCTTTCTTCTTCTTACATGTTTCTTGTCTATTTCCAATCTTCTTTTCTTCCAACTTATTCTTCTTATATTCGATATTCATAATGCATTCCTCCCATTACAACTGGGTTGATCCCTTCAGTGTTCACCAACTGGCCTCACATTTTCATTCCTCATTTTCTTCCATTCTAATTTCATGGGCATACGTCCTAACTTTTTTCTTCAAAAACTTATATCAACATTCTATACTTTTTTTGTAGTACTTAATTCCATTTTTTCCATTTTATCCGTTATTTTAATGATTAATTCTTCATATTCCCTACCTAAATTAGCATAATTTTGTGGTACTAAACTACTTTCTTCTGTAGAAATATTTAAATCAAAGGAATTGTTTAACTTACTGGTTAGTTACTGACTAGCTGTTTTTGTAATGTTATTTTTTAAAATTGGTTCTGTTGCACTGCTTGATAATTTTTTAACCATAATGGGGAAAATGCCAAGGGCTGAAGAGCTTTATTCATTGACTTGACTCTAACACATTGATACTCAAATATATTTTGACATTCCGGTTTGCTTTCTGTATTATCTTGTAATTTTTGTATTTTTTTTTTAAAGCATTTTGTACACACAGTTCTGCCTGGAATTAATTTTAAATTTGGATGACTTGTTGAAAGTGTCAAAGATATTTCTTGAAAAGATTTCTTGATCGGTTTAGTGTGAAAGCTAAATGGGCCAGAGCATCTCTTCCCATTAATATTAAAATATTTATTTAAATATTCAGTTTTATAAAAAGTACAGATATTTTTTGTTTCAGTATATCCACTTCTTAAAGATATCAATGTTATTTGCTGTTCAGTAAACTCTAAAATATCGTGCAATACAGAAGATTATTGTAAGTTAATTTGTGTCATATTATTTCAGTGTGAATGCCAATTGAACACTTCATAATATATTTTTATTAAATACAAGGGTTGTATTGTTCCTACAATAACAATACAGTTAGTATAAATTATAAAATTACCAATTGCACCTCAATTTGTGTTATGTCAGTTTCTCTACAATTAAAATAAAAATTTCTCTAATTAATAAAATTAAAAATAAAAGATAGCGCATAAAAGAGAAGTTCACTGCTAATAAAATTACTTTATCAGCAAGTGTAAATTACCTAACCACAGTATTAACAATACACCATTCATGTTGAAATTAAAACAGTAACTGAGCCTTCTACAATGTTTACATTCAGGATTATGTAGACATTCATGTCTATTCACTTTCATGTTGAAACATGAGTCTGTGTGCAAGTCATACTTTAAGTAACAAACTATCTAGAGCATAAGCTGTTTCATTATAGACATATCAAAATATTTTGTATTGTAGGTCTACATTATTATCTGAAAAAATACTCTGAATATTTTGGATACATTGTTCATGGTTAGAAGGAAGTGTGTGTTTTTAGAGGGTTTGATGACTTCATTACTTGTCAACCCATTTGAGTAACAAAATAAATTTTATATGGTTTTAAAGTATGTAAATTGTACTTACTGCTGCAAACATTTCAGATTTTTTCTACCTCTCCCAGATATAATTTCTGGTCCCCAAAAAAGAGGTGACTTCAAAATCTTATGATTAGCTGATCATCCAACCGATAAGTCAAAGTAAAGCCTTCATTGAGATGGTTATGTTTAGAACCAGCAATTTGCAAGAATGAAACTCTGATGATTTCCTTATGATTTTGACTGAAGAGAATGATCGAATTAACCTAGGGTGTTGCATAATAAACGGAAAGTTTACAGATGGAGCGACAAAATAGCAGGCCTATGCGCAACACTATTTAGACTAGATGTCAGTTACAGAGATATAGACGTGATCACTCAGATGTCAAGGACATGGCTGAACTATGTTATAAAGAAGCTCTAAGATATAAAGAAACTCTAGAAAGACTTACTTCGCGGCGATTAAGATGTCAAAACGCTCAGCATGGAAAAAACTAATTGAGGAACTAAACGATGATCCATGGGGGAAGGCTACCGGATTGTCAAGAAGAGGCTTGGTACGCCTCTTTCTCTTCTGTCGCGGGATCAAACGAGACATGCTATCGACGACTTCTTTCACACTGAAGAAATAAAACAGACCGAGTTAAGGCATGAAGAAAGAAGACGTTTTACCATAGATGAACTTCATTCAGCAGTTAAAAAACTAGTAGCTGGAAGATTCCAGCTCCTGACGGACTTTCAGGCCAGGAGGATTACTGAAAGACGTAGTAAAAAGGGATCCCTGGCTGTTACTCGACGCCATTAACAAGGCGGCAGATAATGGGCGTTTTCCTACATCATGGAAACGAGGACGACTATTATTAATTCCTAAAGTTGGACGGAACAAGGGGAGGCTAACCTTTCGACCAATATGCCTTTTGCCAATAATCGGGAAGATGTATGAAAGAATAATTTTTGAGAGATTATAGTTGGAGTTGCAAGAACTGGGTGGCTTATCACCCACTCAATATGGGTTTATACTCGGATAATCCACGATTGACGCATTTAAACGAGTGTTTACATGGATTGAAGAACGTAGATCAGGCTCCTGGAGGACCAGAAGGATTCCCCTGATCGTGAAAGAAAAGTGGGTTTCTTTCTCATTCAGTTCCTCTCTGGCCGTGTGAGTTTGGCGTCTATCTGAGTAAATATAAAAGAAGAGAATTTCAGAATTGCCTACATTGTGCTGAGCTGAACACTCCAGTACATACATTCATACATTCTTCTAGTGTCCTAGGTGGAGTCAATTGAAAAGAAACATACAAATAGAAGGGCTCACACCCGAAAATGTGGTTGCATTCATGATGAAAGGACAAGGTCAGTAGATAAAAATAGAAAATTTAGTCACAACTATCCTAAAAAGTAAAGAAAAGTATTTCTTGAATTGGGTCAGGACTCTATAAAAAAAAAAAGCTCAGGGAAAAGAACTTAACCAGTTGGGGGTACCTGTACTTGTATGGGTATCTCCCATTTGAGTGGGCAGTGGGCAAAATAAGACTGCGACCTGGCGGAAGGGGTAGGGCCAGGGGAACGCTATAACTGGATCCGGTTCACCCAGCCTCTGATGTTAGAGCCAGGCAGGACAAGATCCAGACCAAGCGGGCCGACCTGCCATGCCAGATTTACAGCCGGTAGGTGGGAAGGCAAAGGACACCTTCTAGGTTGCACAATACTTGAGTGAACGTCTGACGCAGGGGCAGGGGAAAAAAATACAAGAAAATGCATGAGTGGTTACGTAATTATTGCATTCCATTCTCATCTTCTATGCCAAAACCTTAGCTGTTCGTTTGAGATAATTAAAAGGAACAAAGAGACTAAGTGCTTATGTTTGATGAACTTTCCTAGTAAAATAGACCCAAGTGTTACGACTATCCCCACGTACTATCCAGATTTAAACACCATTGAAATGGTTTGGTCTGAAATAAACTGATACGTTGGAAGCCACGTCACTTTTGACTTGAACGATGTTCAATTAGTTAGCCAAAGATAAATTTTCTGAAATGGACACCTCACAATGAAAACTTTATTGCAAAAAGTACAAAAAATTATGATGAATGTATTAGATAGTAGCACATAAGTGTCAACACTAACACGTTTTTCAGATTCATTTGGAAGATGATAGTGATATTAAAAGTGACAACATAAAAAATTTAGAATATAGCGATTTGGATGAGGATGTTTAACCGCTGTAGTTTGTAATTGTTGTGTTGATTTTTATTAAGTACAAGAGGTTATCTGTAAAGTAAAGATAGTTTCATTGCAAAAAGATTTATTCTGAAAACTTTATAAATATCTTTTATTTCCTTTAAATTACATACTTTATGCTACTTCTCTTATATAATTCCTACATGAATTTTTTTATACATTTATCGTAGCAATTTACCGGCTTCAATAAACCCTCATCGTGTTCTTCTGCAGCCACTTCATTTAGCCAGTGATTAACAGCATTTTTAAGTTTATCGTATTATCTTCACCTGCGAAATGCTTACCACTCAAAAATTCTTTCAATTTTCCAAACAGAAGATAATCATAAGGAGCTAAGTCCAGACTATGTGTTGGGTGATCGTAATTTTCCCATTCAGATGTTCTCAGTAAATCATGTGTCGGACCCACAACATATGGACGTGCATTATTGTTGGTCAGTCATCTGTCCACGTTGCCGATTTTGAATGGCGTGCCGTAACTTATGTAGAGTTTCGTAGTAGGCTTCTGCATTTATAGACGTTCCACGTGAGCCCACCAGGCTGGTCTAGTGGTTAACGTGACATCGCAAATCAATTGGTTTCGAAGTCGAGAGTTCTGAGGTTCAAATCGTAGTAAAGGTAGTTATTTTTATATGGATTTGAATACTAGGTCGTGGATACCGGTGTTCTTTGGTTGTTGGGTTTCAATTAACCACACTTCTCGGAAGTGGTCGACCTGAGATTGTACAAGACTACACTTTGTTCACATTCATACATATCGTCCTCCGAATTAATACCTAACGGTAGTTCTGGAGGCTAAAACAGAAAAAGAGAGACGTTCTACATGACATGAAATTGATTAGAAGTACGTTCAAACCGATCACAAAAGACTCGGGCCATCAGTTGGCATCCTGGTCAGGCATGGCATTTTTCACACATGCTACAATTCATTCATCTTATCCTCTGAAGATATACTTAATTGTAGTTCTGGAGGAAAGGAAAAAAAAAATCAGTTGGCATCAAAATGGCCATGGCTTGTTCTGGTTGGTGATTGAGGATGACGCCATTCACTTGACTGTTGTTTTCTCTCTGGTGTATAATACAAAATCCATGTTTCATCGGCGGTAACATTTGAATTAAGGAACTTATTACCTTTTTCTGTGTCATCAAAAATTCCAAAGCAGATCCTATTCAAATTTTTTCATAACATTCTGTTAAGATGTGTGCTATCAAATGTGCACAAACCTTTTCTGAAGCGTAAGTGTTCATGAACAATGCGATTACTAAACAATCATGAAACAGCAGGAAAAAGAAGGGCCAGGTTGGAAATCGTTGAGCGACGATCTTTTCTGATTTCATCATCGATGCGTTTCAACAAATCCTCGGTTATTATCAAGGGCCTCCCCGAATGTTTGTCATCATGCACATTAATTCTCTTATTTCTAAACTTTTCACATCATTTTCGGACGTTTCTTTCATTCATTACATTTTCACTGTATACAGCAACCAACTGCCCACAAATTTCAGCCGACTTAACATTTTGATAATTTAAAAACCATATGACTCCACGTATTTCATAGTTGATTTACCTATTTATTTTATAACATAATAACTCACACGTAATCAAAGATACTACTATGCGACAACTTACAGATAACAATGCAATGTGTACATTACTTGCATGACAATGACGTCAAGGTTCACCAACTTTAAAGAGAGAAATTTCCCAGCGGTCTTTACTTTAGAGATATCCCTTGTTTATTATTTAAGTATATGTAAAATGTGCAGTAACTTAGTGTTTTATTCATCTAAGGATATATAAAACAGTTCATATAAGTTCAGTTAATTATACCTCATTTAATTCAGTACTGGATCAACATAATATTAATTAAAAAACAAATTTTTTTCTAATAGCATATAACTTAGTTTTAAAAAAATTATATTATTTAATATTCTGGACATGATTAATATTAACATGACTGAAATATTAATTATGACAATAATAGTAAATATTAGCAGGTTGATTTTGGTGTAAGTGTATAAATATACAGACAGTTCAGTAGAGAGCCATATATTACACTAAATGAGAATGTCAGCTGGAGCGGTTCAGTTGACACAGTGCTAAGCTTCAAGATTTGTGCCCTTTACTATATATATTAATCAAATACAATAAGAAATAATTTTTTTTTACAATGAAATTAGTATTGGTTTTTTACAGTTTTATTTTTAAGTATGAACTGCATACAATGTCTTGTATTTGCATTTTTTTTGGTGAAAATATGAAGATAGAACACTAAACAATTTTATGAATATTATTATTATTAAATGTGGTGACTAAAAATATAGAATGTTATTTCTAATAGCACTTGTTTATATTTTATTAAAAATTTTAATTAAATTTTCTGTGATTTTTGAAATCAAAAACCTGCCCAATCCACAATTCTTGCCAATTCTAGATACCACTGATAGTAATTAGTATAGTAGTTTCTAGTTTTTATTATTGCATGCTGCACAGTTAGGCTGCAGGACTGTTATTTTATACAAACCTTTTGTTTTGTGTGTGCATTCGAGTCTTGACTTCAGTACATTGTTTACTTCCCCAGCTAAATTGAAATCGTGTTTATAAAAAAAAATATTTTATGGTTGAAAAGAATGGATTAATTTGTCGCTTTACACAGTCTTTCTTCTAGCTATAAAGCACTTGAGTAGTAGGGCATCAATTAGAATTGTCTTTTCTTGAGAGTAATGATTTTCACTATTCAGCATATTTCTGAACTGAACATAGTGAAGTTGTCACTTGAAGGGCTGAAATCTTATCTTATCTTTGTTAAGCTTACCATGTTAGACTGTGGTTGTACTAGGAGAAAATCAAAAGAATCTGTAACATTCTCATCCTTATATCTTAAAAATAATTTCTTATTTCTTTATGGTTTTGATAAAAGTTTATCATTTATTTTTATTTCTTATAATCAGATATGTTGTTTCAGAAATTAATTGACTTTTTTAGATTTTCTATCGCTTTAGTTTAGTGCCGTGACAAAATGTTATAGGTGATCTGATATGGGATTCAAGACATTTCTGAAAATAGCATAGCCATTCCCAATAATAGTAAACATTCTATGTAATGCTTAACTGAAGAGAGGAGGTGTAAAGTAGTTTTCTGTTGCCTTCTTTAACGAACCGAACGTATTGTTGGATACCAGATTGTTAAACCTGGTAAAATTCAGGTTATATTCAGAAATAACTGAATATAATTTTTCACTGCTTCGTTATTAGAGACTTACTATTTAAACAACATAATTATTTTCTGAAAAGGCAATTACCACTGATTTTGCCCTCTTATACATTTGATGTTGTACTTCTGATGTAACCTGGGCAGGATGTGTTGTTAATTAGGATCCTAAAACAGAATGATGGCTGGAAGTGAATGTTAAGTTGCTGATTGTGTTTAATGTAATTAGACTTAATTGGATTAAAACTGACCACCTTCTGCATGAAGACATGTCTAACCCTCCCAGACAATCTGATAATAATTTAATGTGTTACTTTCTATCAGGAAAGTGTTTTTTAAGTCTGTACCCTTACTCAGTAGTAGAATCATATTTTCTATCATTTTAATCTGTATTAACAATTTTATATTTTCCCTTATTTTTTTCTGTTGTTTGATTATAACTGCAAGACTTTAGTTTTTAGATATCAGTTTTTTAATAATCGAAAAATAAGTCTTGGAAACAAGTTGTGGAAGTACAGTAAACAAATTTGTAAATCAAGGTTCATTTCATAGAGGTTCGAGTGACTGTATTTTAAAATATCATGTTGGTCTTGTAAAATCATCCTTCAGTTTTTGTGCTATTTTAGTAAGCTATCCAGATTATCTTTATTATTCCTGATTCTTCCAGTTGAGAAGATCTGTCTTCAGTTTTTCAAATTACTCTAAACTTTTCATTGAAACACCAACATTTTAAAATTTAAATTAAATTACTTACTACATCCTTAATGCATACCATATTCACAATACCATAGCATTACATGACATGCACAATTTTCCCTTTTTTTTTTTTCATTATTTTATAATTGCACTCATATTTATTCACAGGTATTTTAATTTTTTTTCTCATACGATCTCAAAATAATATCTGTGCATTAATTATTTGTGCACTCATAAAACTAATGATTCTATTGTTAGTGGTCAGAGGAGTTGCACATACATAGTTAAGAATGGTTTTAAAATTGTGATTAATTTCAAATTGTAATAATCTTTTCAAAATGTTTCGTCTAAAAGAAAGAAAAAAAATAAACAGTGTAATTATCGGTAAAATAAGTATGTTACTGATTTGACAGTTTTGTAGTACGATGTCTGTTTTTCATTTTAATTAGCTTCCTCGGGTTGTTTTGTTTGGTTTGAAAGAAGAATTGCTTGTAAATGTGTTAAGTAACTTAAGCTGGTAAAGGAAGGGGTACCACCACTCAGAAGTTGAGTGAGTGGGTCTGATAGGGGATGGTTTGAGGCGGGGGAATTTAGATGATATTGTGGAGGGAGGTAACTGGCATTGATTTTCTACCCCCAAACCCTTTAAAAGTCCACACTTCCATCCCTGTTCTTTATATAAAGGAATGAACACTATACCATTTTGTCCTTTCTGTCTTGGTTTTTTCTTTGCCCGCTGTCTCTTCTTATTCAGTTGTCTCCATTTCATTTTTACCTGTCTCGATAAATTTTTTTTTATCTATCTTTTTAAGTTCTTTCACGTAACTGACACAAACATCTGTTTTCTTTTTGTATGTAGTGTATATGTATATACAAACTTTGCAGCATTATGTTATATTTTGTAATATTACAAATTAACATTACTATTATTAGCATTATATTTTGTATTATAGTTAATCGATGACACATACCCTACTGTTTGCCTGTGTCTTACATTTTCTATTTACATTTGAAAACATATTTAGATAATGCTCTAGAACTGTAATGGTAATTATACTTCAATCAATAAAATAAAAAAGATATATTTAATTTTTTTATTTAACTATTTTTACATTTTTGCCTTTTTTTTATTTCCTTGTATGAAGTAAAGGAAGTATCATGATCACAAAAAAATTTCAGTTTTCAGATTTCAATAGAAATACCCATTTTGATCATTCCTGAATCCATTTTGTCTAGTTTCAGCTTTATGTCTGTACGTACATATGTATGTATCTATCTCGCATAACTCAAAAACGATTAGCCGTAGGATGTTGAAATTTTGGATTTAGGACTGTTGTAACAACTAGTTGTGCACCTCCCCATTTGCTTGCAATCAATTTGACCAAAAGTATCTGAAAAAGCCCAAAATGTAAAAAAATTTGGATTTCAGACTTTCTTCTGCAATAATAAGCCCTCATTGAGAGCTTCTCAACAATATCATAAGTGGTCCTTATTTTTATTTGGTTCCGAAGTTATAGCCAAATAAAATTTTAATTAATTAAATATCTTGATCTTACAAGGCGAAGACACATCGGTTCGAATTTAACATAACTTTCATTTTTTTCATTAACTGTTTTTTCAATTTAAATATATTGATTTATTAATAATTTTTATCAGTGATTGTAAAAAAAAGTTTTATAATAAATAATAATTCAATAATAACAATACAAAAGAAAAAAAATATTAAAAAACCAGAAATTTTTAGTGAAATAAAATTTTATGTTCTTTTAAAAATGTGTATATGTAATTTAATTGGTGTAAAAGGAAGTCATGTAGTGTCTATATCAGATTTTTTATTTTTCCAGTTGTATAGTGAAACTTCCTTTTGTAGGATAGTTATTGTTGAAAGTGTACAATTTACAGAGCATGTTTATCTTGCAGAGATGCAGTCAACTTAAATAATACTATTTCTTTGTCATTTATATCGCACTTTAATTACTCAAAAATTTAAGAAAAGTATGCAGTACATGCTAAATCTTTATGATTGAGGAACACTTAACAGACACAAAAGTTTTAAGTGTTTTTTTTATATGATAGAAATTCAGAAATCAACTGCTTGCAGTTAAAAATCACATAAATGTTAATTGAATACCTACCTAATAACCCCCCTTTTCAAAGATTCTCTATTAGTTAATATCCTCCTCAAATATCCACAGTTTTTTTGTTTGGGCCTCTTCTTGTTTATTCCATAGGTCCTAACTCTTTTGGTTTCACGTATAGCACTTTTACATCGTTGAGTTGTTGATCTTACACTCAATCCTTCAACAAAAACATGGGTGATCACAGATTCTTTATTTTTATGGCTTTTCTATTCAATACATACTTACCTCACATCGCCCATGTAAAATTTGTAGAATTTCATTGGAAGTAAAGTTTACAAATATGATTGATGATCTACATTTATGGATGGTTCTGTCTCGCTCGACAATAAAGTAAACATAACTGACATTTAACGATAAAAGTATAGTTCCTTTCAGATTCTTTTATCAGCTCTCCAATTGATTTCCAAGAACTTGAAAGATGTACGCGCAAAAAGTAAAATTAAAATCCTTATTTTAAGAAAATGTAATTGCTTAGTTCACAGTGCAAGTGAATGTAGAACACATCAAACAGAATTAAATAAACTTTTAATTAATGTCTATTTAAAAATATTGCATTACACTTTGTTTCAGTAAAGAAATGTTTATCCTTACTCA
>JAAAKQ030066267.1:0-15613 GCA_010016005.3 Zanna intricata | reverse complement strand
TTATTTTATTAACTTATCAATTATCCTCCATACGGCTAGTAGTTTAGCCAAAGCGTTAACACTAATAATGTATTTTAATTTTGAATATTTATTGAATATCTTGTTCTTCATCTCCCAAAAAAAAAAGTTTTCAAAACTTAAAACATTTATTTTCCATTCCTTCTACATTGATTCATTCAGATTGTATAACTGAATGAATCAACATCACGCCTTCAACATTTGTTAGACTGATGTAACCAGAGTTCAGTGGGCTTAGTAGCATTCTGATGTACAACAGTATTTACTGAAGAAGGCAAGGGGAAAAACTACATGCTTCATATTTCTTGTTAAACTTAGTATTGAATCATATCATTCTTGAGCATGGCAGATAATGAGACTTTCAGAAGAGATTTCTACAGCTCACCTCAATAATATATTGAATTGATGTATGTTATATGTTTACTGTCATAACCACTTTAGATGTCATGATACCAGGATACAAGTTACATATGGAAATAATTTAACAATTTCCAAGACTAATAATCATTCCATGTCAACTTCACTAAAGAAAAGTTAAGAATGAAGTGATTTCACATTGCATTTTCAACTGAACCAAACACACTGTCACATATTAAAATATTGATCCTTGTAAATTAAATATTAGTGAGCTCTATGTATGACATTCAGTTACAACAAGATTTCATTTCAATAAAAATATTACTTTTAAAGGATATGTATCTTATAAACAACTTAGCCATAAGAAAGAGTGGGACAAAAATGTAAAATAACAAATGTAATCATTTTTCCCCTTTTTTCTAGAAATATAACCCTTTATATAAACCTCAAACTTCTTACTATAATCATTTGTGTTAGGCTGCATTTCATTGGGCATGGAAAACTGATATGATCATTGCATAAGGCTCTGTGAAGAAAGGAAGAGGAAATCACTTTATTCCTCACATTCCTAAATGAACCTGCCATGAGATACTTATTACATTTAGGAACATGTCATTTTTGTATTTAAGCTTCATATCAAGTTATCTAAGTAATAATTTATGACATCCAATGTACAAGTATGCAGATAGTTTTTTTTTTAAAATAAATTTTATATTAATGGATTTCTGAAATATCAGCTTAGAATGGTAATTTTTTGTCATAAATTTTTAGGTCGTAATTTGGGGACACTAGCTTCCCATAGAGAGGATTGAGCGAGATAAACAAATATAAATAGCAAACAAAACTGGGTGTCTTGGATATTAATAACCTTAATAATAAAATATTTTTATTTGATTTATTTAATAAAAACATAATGCTGGCAAAATAACTTTAATAAAATAACCTTGTGTGAAATAAAATTGTCCTTCAAACTGTAGCATTGTGTAATATATCTTCAACCTAGATTACATTATTAGCACATAATTTTAACACAATAATATACATATAATTTTAATATGCACATAGAGCATATATTTTAATGTCTGCAGAATAAAAAAAAAAAAAAAATATGAAAATTTAAATTAAAGAATATCATTACTAGTTGTAAGTAAATCTGAACTTTTAGTATTTTTTTTTTTAGCTCTGATAATAATTTATGTTGTCATCATCATCATTTTATTGGTTATCTGCCCTAAGGTAGGTCCTGTGCACCACATCTTCTATGCCCAGATAAATTTCATTGATCCTAATAGTTCCCAATAGTTCCTTTTAGATAATCTATAATTTTTATTATTTTCAAGCCTCTCTAATTTGCACTGTATAGCACCGTTTTAATCAAACCTTACCTTCTCATAATATATTCCAGGCAGTTAGCTTTCTTATTCTAAATTATCCTTAATAAACTTTTATTTTCATTTGCTTACCTTATTAATTCATAATTTTTCACTCTGTCTGTTCATCTGATCTTCCTTAATCCTCCATATCCACATTTCAAATGTCACTAATCTTTCCTTTTCTCTCTTATTATCATATTTGAAAGAATGTAACACTTCACAAGATGATTCTTCAGTCTAATTCCTTCTTATTACATAATAATCATCACTTTCTATTAAATACTTCCTTAGATTTTAATATTCCTGTTTTAATTTAATTCCTCATATTATAATCTTCTATAAACATGGACATAAAGATTATAATATTTTATTTATTCAATTCTTTCTTCTTTTGTACAGATATTGTTTGACTTATTATTTCCTCTACCTTCAAATTTTTTTCTTAATATTACTTTCATTCCATATCCTTCTTTGATATATGTTATACATTAGTGCCATACCATTTTAGGTGTCATGACATCAGGATACAACTTACTCATGTAAATACTATTACAATTTCCAAGACTAATAATCATTCCATGCCAACGTCACTAAAGAAAAATTAAGAATGAAGTGATTTCACATTTGTTTTTCACTAAGCTAAAAACACTGTAAAATATTAAAATGTTGATCCTTCTGAATTACATATAAGTGAGAATTGATTATAATCAACTGTAATTTTGAATATTTTATTGCATATTCTGTGCTTCATTTGCTAAAAGAAAAAAAAATTTTCATTTACATTTATAATGTTAATAATGAGAATAAACATCAGAATATCCATTCCTTCTATATTGATTCATTCAGCTTGTATAGCATTTTTATTACACCTTCAAGATCTATTAGATAAGTATAATAGAGAAATTTACTTTATTTTTCATTAAAGTTACTGCTTGTATTAGGTTTTATGAAGAATGGAAGGCTGGCTTTATCCAATAGTAGGCAATTTAGTTTGGCTTTTTATAAAAAAAAAAATTACCCTGGGATGTAAAATAATGTCCTTAGACAGTTCCACAGACAAAAAGAAAGATCAGTACCCATATGGAATCCCTATAAAGAGATACTTGCTTTGGTTTCATAAAGGTAAGCATGATATCACAGATCAAAACAGGCATTGCTGACTCTGTTTCTGCGGTAATTATCCAAGAAAGATGGTTTAAAAACTGAAGAAACTATTGGGAGGAGGAATATCAACCCCAAATGGAAAAAATGTCTTTGTTTAATGTACATCAAGATAGTTTCGTGGCATTACTAATTTGGGAAATACTGAGGTAGGTGAGTGAATATACATGAGTGCTATTTAGATTTATATACAGCCTGCTAAATTATATTTGTATAATCATCTTTAATTAATTATTAATTAAATATGAAATAATTTTTCTTTTTTAATTTGTTACAGATATCATCATATTTTTTATTAGTTGTATTATCAGTATGTCCAATGTTAACAATACAACAGTGTTTAACATCAGATGATACAAAATCAACAACTGATCCAAAAGCAAGGTTGGCATTGTTTAAAGGTAATACAATATTTTATTTTCCAATAAGGAATTTTTTTTTTCTAAGGTATGAATATTTGAACAGTTAAAAAACTAAAAATTTTTGTACTTTTTTTAACTTTCCTGCAAATTGTAAATATTGCACAAACTGAAGCAAGATTTTCCAGCTTGTTTTGTATGTACAATGTGTTATAAAAAAAAAAAATAATAATTTTAGTAAAATTGTTTACAACCATTTAAAAACTTTCCAAAGAATTAAAATTACACGTAATAAAAAATAATTTTTCCAATGCAGTGTAATTTATTGTCCCATGTGAATAATAAAATTATTTATTTACAACCTCAGATATGTACTAACACTAATTTTATGAATAGGATGAAATAAACAAAATGACAAGGAATGAACACGAATTGAAAGTTTTTTCCTGAACCACTCGGTGATTTAACTTGTAAAATATTATAAGCAAATTTCAATATAATTAAAAAAATAAAAGTAACATAAAACTTGCAGATCAACATTAAAATCAAATTACACAAACAATTTACATTGTAATAATAATAATTATTAATTTTAACCTGATACATATAGTAATTGCTCTTTATTTATACAAATAAATTAAATTGAATAATAATATAAATTAATGTTAAACTGTATAAAATTACATGTCATTAAAATAATTACAATTCAAATTCATAATTAAGCAATTAATTTAATTCATATTTTTGTTGTATATTTTACATTAAAAAAAAATTTTTTTTTTCATTTTAAGTTGTATCACATGTTTTCCAGACCTTAGCTAGGAATAAAAACTAAGATATTCAATGAATCAGATAAACATGTTATCATCTTTCCTTGCAAGGTAGTCAATAAAATACTAATCTACTAAATAGTGTTAAAACAAAACCAAAATTATGAACTTACTGACTTCTATGGCTGAGTAGGAAGTATCTTGGCATTTCATACGAGGTACTGGGTTTGAATCAAGGTCAGACATGGCATCTGTTCATATGATAACCAACTCCCACCAGGCTAATGACCATATCTGTTGATGCCCACGTTTTTATAATTAAGAAAAAAATTATGAAACACCCTAAAAAGTAAAAAATAATATTTTTTTTAATTTTCAATATTTTGAAATCTTCACCTAATCACAGATTAATAATAAATTTTTACAGCTGTTTGTTTTAATTTGATATTTTGATTTTTATATTTTTAAATTATCAAAAAGCAACCAAAAAAATAGCAATCATGGATAAACTCAAAGACCTAATCAATAATCTTAAACAAATTGCAGAAAAATTGGCCCCAATAAAATCCCTTAAAAAGCATTAGTGGTAGAACAACGAATGTGATGAAACATGTGAGAAGAGACATCAAGGATGGCTATTCCCAATAAACAAATCAGAAAAACATCCTTCCAAGATCTAGTAAAACAAGAAAAGTGACTACCTGAACCATAAGAAAAATAGAAAGACAACACCATAAAAACACACTGAAATCAGTAGTAGAAGAATTCAACAAAACCCCCAACCCTACTAATGAAGGATGAAAATCATAATCTACCCGCTACACAAAAAAGTGGACAAAATAGACTCTATCAACTATCAGGAAATTTCACTTGAAGACACAATGTACAAAATGGTTTCAAGTACCATCCTCAACAGGATCGATTTACGACTTGAGAGAGAAATAAGAGAACACCAGGGAGGTTACTGATCCTGGATATGCTGTCCAGACCAGATCATGAGTCTCAAGCTAATAATGGATTTCAACAGAAAAAGAAATAGACATGATGATAACTTTTGTAGAATTTAAGAAAGCATACAATTCCATCCACATAGAATCCTGACTAAAAATTCTAAGACACCTCAAACTACATCCCAAATTAATAAATGTGATAAAACTGACCTTCACAAACACTAAGTAAAAAGTGAAATTCAGGATCGAATTCTCAGAACCATTTGAGATTAAAAGAGGTCTGTGCCAAGGGATGAATTCTCACCACTACTATTCAACTGTACTCTGGAAATGTTAATGGAGGAATTGCTCAAAAAATGCCCCTCAAACATAAAAATAGGCCAAAAAATCAAAACAAGTGCATTGGTTTTGCCGACGACTTGGCACTGCTAGCAGACAACATCAATGAAGTAAAACACAGATATTAGAACTTCAAAACATTGCAAATAAAATTGGTCTGAAAACATCATTCAAAAATACAGAAATTATACCACTAAAACCAGCGTAATTAAAAGAAGTAAAGATAAACGGTAATAAAGTCAAAGTAGTAACCCAGTTTAAATTCCTCAGAGAAATAATAACAAAAAACCTAAACAAGAAATCCTCAATCCATACAAGAACAAACAAACTAGCTAAAGCATACAAATGTTAACTTTGTACAGCTACAGCAAAAACTTTCTATCCATAAATGCAAAAATAAGCCACTACAACAGTTATAAAACCAGAAGCCACATATGCAGCAGAAACATTCTTCCATCTGAACAAAACAATCAAAAACTGACAGAAAATCAAAAGAAGAATTGGAAGAACCTGTATCAACAAAAAGTGCCAGAAAAATAGGCAGTAGTGAATCATGACCAACAAAGTTGTGTACAAAGAGTTAGAATCATGCATAAGAGGAGACTAGGACTTTTTGGACACATCATAAGAATGCAAGATTCAAGGCTTCTATAACAGATGGTATAGTACAATCTCAACTCAAAAAATATCAAGGCAGAATGCAGCTGGATCAGAGAAATAAGAGAGGATCTGAAGGAAATTGTTCTTACACCAGAAGTCCCCACAGACAAGATAAAATTAAATGAAACATCAAGGACTAGAACACTCACTTTAAAATTGCAAGAAAGAAACTCATAAAATAAAGTTTGTCAACACCAGGAAGGGCACAGAGATCGGAACATATGAAAAAGTATTGGGAGGATTGAAAAGAACCAAATATTCTCTTCAAAGAGACTTGAATAATGGACTGACTAAGTGATCCTGTGCAGTTATAAAAGATTAAAAAACAACAAATATTTTGTTTTCCATTATTTTTTTCTCTATTGATTAATTCTTCTATGAATAAGCATCATATCATTAGAATTTTTTCATACATTGTATTGACTCCTACAATGCAAACTGTCATCATCTGCCAGCTGATATATCAGTAGCTTTTTTATGCCATTCTTACTTACGTTTTGTTGGTATTTTTATTAAATATTTTTAAACAAATAAACATATTTAACAACCTTTTTTCACAAAAAAATCATCATATTAATAATTGGTAATAAAAAAAAAATCTAACATAGAACATGCACAATAACTAACTGTTTACTAAAAATGTTTTTTAAAAAACTTTTTAAAAAACTAGATGTTTGATATAACTGTCATCATAGATGGTAGGAACTTAATAAAGGTAAGATACCTTCATTTGAATAAAAGAAAAATTAACTATAGTAATACAATAATTATTGTACTTGTGTTAAATGTAATTACTCAAAAGGTTTCAGGCAACATAACGTAACAGAAACTCATTCCCGTAACTAATATAGACTTTCTCAAGGTAACAAACCACCCATGTCAGGCTTTAAAAAAAGAAATAACTTTCCATTGCCTTCTTCAATGACTTTTCTTCAATTGAAAATGTGTATCTTTATTACCAACATCTTCATTCTGTTCATCACAGGAACTGGATGTATAGTGAACATCACTATTCTCAAAGAAAGAAATTCTAATTAATCCCTTATACAAATCAGTTGGTTTATCTCACAACCCTTTTTGAAGAACTGTGAACATTATACATAGCTTCCATTTAGCAGAGAAAATAATAATAATTAATAACTAAATCAATGAAGCTTCTGCATTAATAAAGTAAATAAATACAACTGTTGACTTAAAAATATGGAATATCATTTTAGACAATCCCAGTTGAAAATGGAAAATTATTTTAAAATCAATCAAACCATCTTAATTCCAAACTCAAAGAACAGACTTTGAATGGTTTAAAATGTTTTTGAACTTACTTTCCACTTTTAAATGGCTCTTTCTTAAATAGTACTGTGCAGTTAAATAATTTTATTTTACATCTCAATGAGCTGGGACTTTTAGACCTTAAAATATAACTCTTTTAAGCTTAATTTTCTGTTTAAACTGGGATTGACTAAAACAATACTGGATAGGTTTTTGTAAGTACTTTCATTTTTTTATATCATTTTACATATTAAAAAACAACTGAAAAGTTTTTTAAAAATTGTTTATTTTATTGTTGTCAATTTCTAGTTTATTTATTTCTTCTTTTTTTGTATTTTTTTAAAGTCCCAGATATCTTACAATTGTTTAACAAGAAAATTGCCCATGTGTTTACATTTTTTATTATTTTTTTTTTTATAAACAGTTTTTTATATATCTTATTTTTGACTACTTTTATAAAAAAAAAAAAGTTCAGTACAATTTAATACATTAATAACAATAAATTATCACAATTTGTAGGCCACATTTATTTAAAATTCTCTATTTATTATCCAACTGGGCTATTAAATATAAATTATACAGTGCAGCTATAATTACATTCTTTTCTCTAAAAATAAATAAAGAGAATAAATTTATAATTTGCTATAAGAGCTGACAGTACTTGGCCATTTTATATCGATTGTAAAAATAAGTCAAGGCTTTCACTTAATGTTAATATAAGTATGGTAGTAATTATATCTTTTAATTACTTATTATTCTTTTATCACATGCAGAGCGACACAGTTCGCATATATATATTTATACAAATAACAAGTCATGCAATTTGTAAATAATAAATCAGTATAAAGATATTCATATGCATTATGTTGATCTATTATTTCAAAATAATATGTTGAAAGAATCTATTTATAAATTAATTATTTATCTTTAATGCCTAATTTAAATTGAATAGCCTAAGCAAGTAATTGCTTAACTTGCTTGTAAATAAAATGAAAGTATATTGTTCATCTATTCATTAACAATATTCTTGAATAGCTTATCAGATTTTTTTTTTTTTTTTAATGAAGTTAGCTGATTAATTTTGTTTTAGCTCTAATTTAGACAGATTATATTACAGAACTTAAAAATAGTTTAATAATTAATTAAAATTTATTTTTATAGTATTTTCTATTAATCCTTGACAAAGCACGTATTGCATAACTTCTTCAGTAATAATAAGTCAAAATATAATTTTTTTTTAAATATCAAATGTTTTATGATTAAAAAAGTAGATAAATAACCTTTTAAAAAATAAAAGCCACTTAAAAAATAGAAAAAATAATATTATTTAAATCTTAGTTTGTAGAAGTTGATGCCAAATTAAAACAAATAACTTGTATCCATTTCCTAACTTTTAATTTGACATCAGCTTAGACAAAGTTGAAATTTAACAAAATTGAAAAATGACTATTTTTTATTATTTTTAATGTCGTTTTTTAAGTTGATTTTATTTTTATTTAAAATTTTGAATGGTATTACAAAAAACATTGCCTATAAAAATAAAAGCTCTTATCACAAAACACAAAAAGTAAGGTTAATGAAATCTACATCTTGATGAAAATAAGTAGTGGAATATAGGAAAATGAGGTACAGAGACTATTAGTTGCGTGTGCTAAGGATACTGAAATATAGGCAAGTGTGTTATTTTTGTTCTACATTTTGATAAAAGTAAAAAGAGCAATGCATATATCATGAAAAAGGAATCTGCTCATAAGAGTAAACTAAAGCTCTCTAAACTGTGGTAATATGCATTATATTTTTACCCTAAACTTTACAACTAGTTTTCCTGATTAGTGTAAAATTATTTTGAAGTGTTTGAAAATACTTTATTTATTAGACTGAAATCAGAAATGGAAGTAAGTTGTGAAATAGTAAAAGATGAAAAAAAAAAATTTTTTAATTGACTATGTAGACAATGTATTCTTTTGTTAACAAAATCTTAAAGCTATGTTAGTTGGAAAACCACAATAGAGACTACCATATTCTTTAGTAAGCATTAAAGGGTTCATCAAAATTGTCATTTCAATTGGTATTAAGTAAGACAGAAAAATACAAAAGATCAAATTGAAAATTTAGTTCTTTTATAAAAGTCAGCAAAAAAAAAAATGTTGTAGTAAAATTCAAGTTTTAAATTTAATTGATGAAAGTGCTATAACAACAAGAAATATAGGGAAAATAATCAAAATTATAAAGCTACATTTTTAATTTATTTTCTTTTTAAAATGCATTTAACATTTATCAATCAGAATTCTAAAATTATCGAAGAGATCTACTTTTTTGTTAATAAAAATCATTAATCTTCATTAATTTATGATTATAAACAAAACATTTTGTTTTGTTTATAATCATCCTACATATTCCAAATAGGTAATTTTCAAAATTCATTTGTATCCTTAAGTTACTGAAATATAATTTATGATAAAACAAATATATCTGCTAAGAAATCAATTTCAAAATATATTTACACTTATAATTTAAATCTAAATAAATGTAATTCATAAAATTACAATAATACATTATTTAATAAACAACACTAATGTATAATAAATGTAAATAAACCTGCTGATTGACGTATTATTGTCTTTAAACTTTTGTTGAAATTCATCAAAAAAAAAATTTACAAATATATTATTTACAACCCCTATTTTGGGGTACAGAAAAATGACATGAAAATATATAATACAAGCTGGTTTAAAATTTAATTAAGATTTATGTCGCATTCAATTAAAAAAAAAAAAAAAAAAAAAAGCAACAGCAGACAAAAAGTATAGAGACAGAATGGTTAGAAGCATGTAAACATATTCATTATTTCTTCCATAACACCAAACAGACAGTTTTTTAAACACATAATAAGAAATCTAAATGTGATAACATTGTAGTAATAACCTTTAAATATACTTTAAAAATGTAAATTTTTGATTGCAGGTCAACAAGAATTCAGTTTAGCTATGTTACAAACAGTTAATTCAATGCTACCACAAAGTAACATATTCTTTTCGCCATTTAGTGTATACCAAGCAATGTTGTTAGCATATTTTGTTTCTGCTAACCATACAGAAGATTCAATAAAAAAAGCTATATTTCTTCCAAAACAGCAGGTATATTTTATTTAAAACATTTTAAGAAATATGTAAAGATATTTACACTGATTGTTAAGTTTTGTGGTAGTAAAACATAATCTGTATATAAGGTGTATTATTAAAATAACATTATGAACCTTATTAAAGATGTATCTAAAAAGTAATGTTCAAACTGTAATTTCTCTTGAAAAACTACACCCTCACTCTTTTTTTCTATTTAGCCTCTGGAACCACTGTAAGGTATTACTTCAGAGGATGAATGAGGATGATATGTATGAATATAAATGAAGTGCAGTCTTGTACAGTCCCAGGTCGATCATTCCTGAGATGTGTGGTTAATTGAAACCCAACAACCAAAGAAACATCAGTATCCATGATCTAGTATTCAAATCCGTATAAAAGTAACTCTCTTTACAAGGATTTGAATCTTAGAACTCTCACCTTCGAAATCAGCTGATTTGCAATGACAAGTTTAACCACTAGATCAATCCAGTGGGTTGGAAAGCCACACCCAGCTAGACATTTCTCTCACTCTTGATAACATTTTTGGAAGTTTTCAATAAAAAAATGTCCTCAACTTATCTATTATAGCATTTTAGATGACCCATAGTTCCTAAATGGAGGTCGTTGAAATGTAATTTAAAATAGTGATAAGGAAGAAACCACACAAAATCTAAAAAAAAAAAAATAGGAGGTGATGGCTGCAAAATTCTGGAAGAACCTTATAAGTAAAGATTTTAGTCAAAGATGGAAGCATGATAAAGATTGTTGTCATTACATACATCCAAGAGTCCACAACATCCTCCTTTTTTTTTCTTTTTTTTTAAATATCCTCTTGGAGGAATATCGTCCTCACAATATCCTCCAGGAGGAATTCCTTATAAACAATGCTTCCTTGACTGAAAAAAAGGAAAAAATAGCATGAATTTAATTTTCAATTTGCTTACTTCTAATTTCTTTTGGTGCAGTGTCCTTGAATCCTACTTTGAATTTTATTTCAATTTAGTTTTAGGATCATCAGTGAAAACCAAATTTCATCATTTAATATTAGTACACGTTTGAAAAATGTATTTTTTTTTCTTATTTTATATGTTCAAAGATATCCAGAAAAGTGTTCTGTCGAGTTTCCTTTTGTTCACAGATGAGGTTATTCATAGCTAACTTTCCACAAATATTTCATATCCCTGTTCCTCATAGTGCTACATATGGTTTGGTGATCCAAATATTACTCAGTAGTGATTATTTTGAATATCACCTATTAATTAGGTAAAAATACTTTCTAGATATAGATAAGCTTTCAGAATTCTGATTCAATCCTGCTTATTAAAAAAAAGGTTTAATTTTTTAATTTATTTTTTATGTTCGAATAATTTTTTCCCAATTTTTGTAATTCAACTCTATTACCCAGACTTATAACAATTCCTGTAGAGTTCTGACTGAATATAATACTTGTATTTTATATTTTCAGAATATTTTTATTATATAGAGTTAAAACTTGCTCTGAACGTCAAGCAGGATTTATATCTTTAGGAGATTGTATCCGTGTCCCAAAAGCATGACTACAAAGTCACTACATTCCAAGCTTTACAATTTAATTTATTGCATATTACGTTATTGCAACAGGTCATACTGCCTAAAGCAGAAAACAGAAAACAGGAGAAGTCAGTTTAAATCTCTTTTTAGACATATTTTATGTATATAAATATACTCATGATTAGTTGATTAAAGAAGAAAGCGTAGGGTGTAAAAAATGAAAATTATAATTAAGAAATTTAATAGGCATTTTAAAATTAGAAGTTGAGTCAAATTGATGTAGATCATCTAAGATAAAACATCTGTCATTTTTGAAAATGGTATAACCATAACAAAAAAAAAATGAATTTCTTAGACAGGTCTCCCCGTGCTTTCATCTCTGATACATGATATTGTTTATTAACACATCAACCCTACAAGACTGTAAATGAAATCCTGTATTAAATTAAACCTTTTATTATACTCATCACAGCAACTGGATGTTCAATTAATTACTTTAGAAACCTATTCTAATTAATGCTAACTGTATACTAGGTGGTTTACATGCTTACATGTAAATGTATTGTGAATTATTCACACTACTTCCATTTATCTGAACCAACCAGTCAAATGACTGATGAAAAGACAAATTAAATTAGCTATATACTCTCCTCTTATTTAATTAAATATTTTATTTTTCAGGATAAACTAAGTACAATGCAAGCATACACATTAGAAAAAGTTTTTCAAAGTATGAGATCTATTAATGGTTCTTCTAGTTATGAATTAAATAGTGCCAATCGTCTTTTTGTTTCACCAGAAGAAAAAGTTAAAGATTGTATGGAAGAATTATTCAAAGATGAAATAGAAACAATTGATTTTACTAAATCAGCTGAGGCCACTGCACATATTAATAAATGGGTTTCAAATCAAACAAAAGGTCATATTCAGAATTTATTACCTGATGATTCTTTATCACAAACGACTAAACTTATACTTGTAAGTAATTTTATTTATTACTTTTTTAATTTAATTATTTATTTATAATTTTACTTTTTATCTTATTTGATGACTATCCTAAACATATTTACTTCATTTTAAATTATTTTTAATTTATATTTGCTCCTTTACATACAGAATTGTCTTCCAAACTTTACAGCCAAATTCCTCTCATCAACAAAAGACATAATGTAAACATATATCTGGAAACGTTTTGTTTCTGAAGAAAAAGAGGTGGGGTTGATTTTTTTGAAAAATTATTTTAAAAAATAAATAAAAGTATAAAAGCAAAAACAAGAACATAAAAATTAAAAAAGAAACCTTTTTATGTTTAAGGTCCAGAATTTATCATTTAAAAAATTGTAGTCTTTTTTCCTATATATAATGTATAAAATAACAAAACTTTATTTAAAAATATTAAATCCAAAGGGAGATAGAGCAAAAAAATACAATTTATTTAATTGTGGATAAGAGTTAATTTTTAAAAAAAGATATGTATATATTTTGTATTGTTTGTATTTGCATTGAAGGTAAAAAATATTTGCTTCAATTAAGTTTCCATTAAAATGCCTCTGAAGAAAATCAAAATTGGTTTTTCACATTATCCCCTTACACCTTAATAAATTTTTAAAGAAATAATATGATCAACGTCCTATATATAGAGATATTAGAGCAAAACCAAGAAAATTGGTCAGGTTAGTGTTGAGATATAAGGCCAAAATATTTCATAAAATGTTTTTTTTTTAAATTTTGAAATGTTTGTCATTAGACAAATTATATTTTTCAAGGATTTAAAAAGTTGTTTTGCATAAGATTTTTCTAATAATTGAAACATCTGGGAAATACAACATTGTGAAAAATTTGATAATTAAATTATAATGTTAGCATTTATGACTTCATGTAAAATAGAAGCAGTAGTTTCATCAATACCAAATGAATTACTCCGTTACACTAAGAATGTGTTTAATATCTCCACCAACAAACAGAAATAAGAATGCTGTTCATCAAAAAAACTATTCAAGGTGAATTGTTTTGTTTGAAATGGGTCAATGTTGTCACAATTTGAAACACTAATAAATAATGTATTACATTCCTCTGTCATAAAAAGGTATAAGAGATACAATAACATTGTAATAATAAAAACATCTACCTTTATTGAAAGAAACCATGTGTTGATTCAAATCAATTCATTACATATTTGTAAAATAATAATTATTAAAATTAAAAATAGTTGCAATTTGTTACAAATTCAAAATTTATATAAACTTTTTTATTTATAATAAATTAATAATAATTTATTCTCATAAAGATGTACAATCAATGACAACGCCAATCACAAAATAACAATAATAATAAAAAACTTAAATCAAAGAATTATCTTGAATAAAATTAAACAAAAAAATTCTATCCCTGTTTGTAAATTTTAAGTAAAGCAACTAATGAAATAACATAATAATTAAAAACAATTAAACATAACTATTCTGTCAAAATTTCAAGGAGTAATAATTTAAAAAAAGTATTCAGTCAAAATTAGATTCATTTCCTTATTTTATCTAACTATAATAAATTTCTTTGATATAAATTATAACAAATATGTATGA
Source organism: Zanna intricata (assembly GCA_010016005.3). Classification (NCBI taxonomy): domain Eukaryota; kingdom Metazoa; phylum Arthropoda; class Insecta; order Hemiptera; family Fulgoridae; genus Zanna; species Zanna intricata. The sequence continues at coordinate 1,126 of JAAAKQ030066267.1, read as the reverse complement.
ATTGTATCATTCGGAATATCGTGTAGACTAAAAAGTAATTATTATAAGGTTCTTAAAATGTTGATCTCCATGCAAAGTGATAGCGACTCAGGCTTTCATCTGGAGGTCCCAGGTTTGAATCCTGGTCAAGCACAGCATTTTTCATACACTAAAAATTTACATTTTATAGTCCTATGCACAAGGTTCAAAAGTTGTTGTGGTGACTTAATCATTAAAAAAAAAATTATTCATTCATATTTGAAGTCATGATTTTCAGTAGTTTATTATAAATCTTTAAACCCATGTATCAAGAGGTGCATTCATGCAATTTAAGGTTATGAAATGGATACTGATACAGATGACATTTTCTAGTTTTCTATGTGTTAACTTGAATCTCTCAAAATCATGGGTGTGATTACAGAAAAATTGTATTATAATCAGGAAATATAAATTTGTCTGTATCAAAATTCTGAGTCATTTGAATAGTGATCTGCAGCCATCTTTTTTATTGGTATGGAAACGGATTTTATAATCTTTTTTTGAACATTAAACACAAGTTTTCCATGGCTATCTCCCTAAATGTAATGCCATATTGCAAAATAGACTAAGCATGTGCATATTATATAGTTCTACACTCAAAAACACTAAAAAATTAACAAAATTTTATTTTCTAGAAATAATTACTGCTTATTTTTTCCAGATTAAATTTTGATCAACCAAGGGAGCTTATGGGTTTTGAACACAATCAACTTTATTTTTTCCGAAAGATTCAAGTGAATTTGCTGTTTTTTCCCCTGAATTACCTTAGTATAATGAAAACTAGTACTGGTTTAAATTCCAAAGAAATTTTAGTAGATTCCAGAAGTTTAATAACATTTTTGTACATTTAAAGCATATTAGCATCATCAAAATATAGATAAAAGTCATACATAAAAGTCATGTCTGTTAAATGATTAATGAAAATTCAGAAACAGAAATGGACCCAAGGTTGAACTATGGCACACCAGATATAGCTATAAACCAATTAGAATTATATCTCTCTTTTATCTGTTTAGCCTCCGGAACTAGCGTTAAGGTATTACTTCAGATGATGAATGAGGATGATATGTATGAATGTGAATGAAGTGTAGTCTTGTACAATCTCAGG
>JAAAKQ030066256.1:3944-14153 GCA_010016005.3 Zanna intricata | reverse complement strand
TATATTTTTATTACATTCTTTTTTGTTATCGGCATAATTAGATTCCTGTATGTTATATTTGCATGCCTTTATTAAACATTCTGTTTTTTTAAATTCCTTTTGTTATAAATATTATAAGATTTGTTATTATTTTATCTAATGTTTTATTGCTAGTTTTAAATGAAATTTTGTAAATATTTTTCAAAACTCATTTCAGTATTGTAAGTTAATGGGATATAGAAATTATTATTTTCTCTTTTAATGTTTTAAATTTATCTATTTCATTTTATGTAAATTGAGATTTTAATTAATTTATCAATGTCTTTTATACTGAATCATTTTTAGTTTATATATATTTTATTAAATTCTTTATTTAATTTGATCTATTTTTTTATATATATAGCTTATTGTATAATAATAAAAAATTGAAGTAACGATATTCTGATTACTCAGACAACTACATAACATGAAATATAATTTCATCAACAGGATCAATAATCTCAATAATTAGAATTATAATATTTATATTCATTTTATGAGAAAAATTGTCATTTAAACGAATTTTAGTCTTTAAAAACAATAAATCATCATCAATAGAATGAATTTCAATTTCACCACCCCCAGAACACTCATTTAATGAATTACCCATAACTTCAGAATTCTAAGAGTGGGCAGAAAATTGCCATGAACTTAAAATTCATTTATAAATTATATTGATTTCCTTAGAAATAGCAACATGAATATAAAACACTGATAACTTGTTTTTATATTTGGAAAAGATGAAATAGTTAAAGTTCTTAATACATCTGAATTCCTTATTCTTAAAAAATCAAATAAAAACAACAGAATGGATATAATTAATGAACTATTAATGTTTTAAAATCATGATTAGTTATTAATCATTTACTACTAATTGTTGATGGTATGACTGGAATAGCTTTATTATATATTGTTATTATTCTACATTAATTTATTTATATCTAAATAATATTCGACATTTAAATATCAGCTTAAAAAGTGGGTAAAAATAAATTAATACTGCATGTATATATATACTGTAGTATGATTAATAGAACCACAAACTGTGTAAAAGCTAAGTTAAATTAAATAAAGAATTTTATGAAGTATGTAGTTACAGAATGGTTACAGAATTAAAGATACTAAAAAATTAATTAATAATTGAAAATTTAAATATAATAATAAAATGAATTATATATCATAAAAGGTAAAAGATGATTTTTATATCCCATTAAATTATAAAAAAACATTTAACTAATTACAAAATTGAGTTTAATATTATCAATACAAAACATATATTAATAATTAATATCAGATCTAATCATAGGAAAATAATAGTTTAAAAAGAAAATGCAGATAGCAAATGTAAAAAGTTTTATGTAGAAGTTACAAAGAGAAATCTAGTAACACTGATAACTTGTTTTTATATATGGAAAAGATGAAATAGTTAAAGTTCTTAATAAATCTGAATTCCTTATTCTTAAAAAATCAAATAAAACCAACAGCATGGATATAATTAATGAACTATTAATGTTTTAAAATCATGATTAGTTATAGGAAATAATAAATCTAAATTCAACTTCATCAAATTGTAATCTAAATTTATTGAAATTTAGATATGAATGGGTGTGTGTGTGTGCGCGCGCATGTCTGTGTGTGTTTTATACCAAAGACAACCGTATAATCTATGGCTGGTCACAGACTATAATAGCAGCTTAATAATTTATTTTATTACAGTGACTGAGTTGTTAGACATTCTTTTCTACATCTAATTTTTTTTTCTTTTTAACCCAAAAAAAAAATAAATTTTGATGAAGCTTTGAATATTTATTAATAATATTAGGAAAAAACTATTCAAAAATGAGCAGATTTTTTATACATGTAATTTAGAAGTAGGAAATCATGATTATTGTTATCCATTTCATAAAAATCCAGATGAATTTTGCTTCATTTTACATGTAAATTTTATGTAATGTAAACAAAAACCTTAGTAAATATTCTGCTATAATCAATTTGCTGTATTTATCTAAAAAATGATCTGTAAGTACGGGTTTTTTTTTTTATTGAATTTAATTTAAACATTCAGAATAGAACAGTTCTATCTTACATTTCTGTTCAAACAGAATTACCTTGATACTCAAGCAAACAGTTGATAAAACCTGTCGTTATATCAGATGCAGGTGCCCAATTTCTGTTGTCATTTTTCAAAATAATCTTATGTAATACAGATAAAAGAATATGTAGAATTGTCTATCATTATAGTGCATATATACCAAAAATGTATTTTTGCAATTACATTTTTAAATTGCATTGGTTGTTAACTATGGTCTTAGGTATGAATAAATACAAACAGCATAAATACCCAGCCATTGTTTAATTTTTGTAATTTATTGTTTTTTAAATATTATATCAACTATTGGCGTTTTATACCGCTTTGTTACCTTCAATTTCCACTTAGCTCCCTTTCAGTTCTCTGTATCTGATTGCTTCACATTCAGACACATTAGATGTTGTGGTACATTTATGTTATAAGAAGATCCATGTTACCATCCAACACATGACTCTATGGACTTGTTAAAAGCCATACTTTCTATAATGGACTTTGACTATAGTTGAAGCTGTTCTTCAGGAAAGTAAATTTTATAAGTAGATTTCAGTGATATGTGAAGGAAGAAGATAAAAACCAGTAGAAACATTTTCTAGACATCAGTGAAAACATTTCTTGATTGTTTATTTATTTATTTCTGTTTAGGTTCTATTAGAAGTGTTTTTTTTTGGCATCACTTGATGATTGTAGCATTAGTAAAGTTCAAAAGATTCTTGTAACAGTTTACATATCAGTTTTCAAAGATTGAATAAAAGTGTGAATTTCTATGAATCTTTTACATTTTATTAAGAATATTTAAACCTGGCTTTTTGTTCAAATTTATGTTCTTAATTTTAGATTTATTACCAGTAAATTGAAAAACATTGTATTTTTATTACTTATATATTTTTTAAATTTGTTTTTAAATAAATTAAAGTACAGCATTTATTATTTTTTCTTTTTGTTTTCATTAAGATTTTTAGTTTTTATTATTTATTTTGACACCATAACCACCTTTTATGAAATGCATTATTGAGAGTTGAATTTAATGTACTGTAATACATTGTTAAAACACAATGGCCCATGATATCGTTTGCATAAATCATGTCACCACTTTCTTTTAAGTTATCTGGTAGTTTATAGTTAAGATAATGTTCTTGAAATTTTTAATATGTACTAGCTTGTTTATGATAGCATGAATAATAAATGGATCACAGAATATATCATTAGATTCTTAATTATTTTTAAAAACTGGTGTTTGTTTTTACATTTAAATATGCACTCATTATTTTATTACAGTTTTGTTAGCAATCCTTTTGTCAAAAAAAAAAAAAATAATAATTGCAATTTTTTTCAAAAATGGAAAAGATGTATTAGAAAAAATTTGGTTCATTCTTCATGATTGATTTTCTTAATGTGTTTTGTAATGAATTATAGTTAGTACAAAGTAGCATGATGATAGCTCTTTCAATACAGGGAAGTTAATGTATTAAAAATTTCTTGTATTATTATTTTTAAAAATAATTTGTTTACAACAGCTGTAATCACTTGATAGTTCCATAAGTTGTGTTTTATAATCTGTAAGCTTAATTCACAAATGATCTAATATCAAAATGTCTCAGTTCAAAAGAAGATTAAGTGTACGGAAATTAAATTTGGACCAACAAGAGAGATAGTTTATAATGTTTATAATTTCTTCAATTAAATGAAGAAGCAGTAGTATCAGTTACCATTAAAAAAAACACTTCTGAAACTGCTATTAGTGAACCTTTTGGAGGATGCTAAGTAAATCCTAAACAATTGGCAATTGAAAAATTCCAAACCCCAAACATTAATGATGTAATTTGATGAAGAATATAGATGAGATGCTTATTATAGAAAAGGTAAGATCAACTTTATCAAATATTTATAGAAAGATAGTTGCAGACTTAATTTTCAAAGTAAGCAAGTCATCTTTTCACACTCTTGTAAAGAACTTGGGCTTCAAATGGAGGAAGACTACAAATAATAGACGTTATTTACTTAAAAGATATAATATTCAAATTAGTAGGATTAATTATTTACAACGTATAATGCAGTACTGATGTGATGGTTGGAATATGGTTTATGTTGACGAAACTTACGTGCATTATTAACTACACTAAGGTTGGTAAAATGAGAGTAATGAGGGGTATCATGTATCAGTTTTGAAAGAAAACCAACTATTACTGTTGCTCAATAATCTGGTGGTAAAGCTGGATTTGTTTGAAACTCTTTACTTATTTTTAATTGAGCCGTATATCTGGGGATTACTTTGATGATATGAATTTTTCGGATTTCAAAAGATGGCTAGAAGAAAATCTCATTATGAACTTATCAAATAATTCAATAGTCATTCTTGACAGTGCTCCTTATCACAATGTAGTAGAAAACCCTGTCATAATTTTAATTTGAGAAAAGTTAAAATGCAAGAATGGTTGAGTAATCACAATATTCTGTTTACATACTTGATGTTGAAAGTTATATGATCAAATAAAAAAAAAAATCGAAAATGCTTACAAAGACATTAAGATTTTAGAAGTATGAGATTTTAGATTTATATTATAATTGATAAGATTCTAGATTTTTTTAATGTCCAATTCAATACTTACTCCAATTAAATCCTATTGAGGAAATTTAGTAGAAAGTTAAATGGCATGCTGGCAATCATGTTGATTATATGTTGGAATCTATTGAGAGATGTCAACAAGATAGATTTACAACCTTTTATTCTTCTAAGTGGGAACCATATTAAAAATAATGAAAATGAATGTTTATTAGAAAATGCAGTAAAGCAATATTATTAATTTCGAGGCTGATTCATTATGCAGTGTTAGAAATAAAGTCTCCTATTACAAGATATAAAAATTTTCAATTTTAGTTAGTTATTAGAATGTACTTATTCATTATAAAGAGATTTCAATTTACATTTAAATTAGTTAAAAGTATACTATTAATTTAATTAACAAAAGATTGGAAGTATACTCATTTTTTAAGTTTTAAACAGCTGTTATTAAAAAAAGTATCAAAAAGGAAAAATAAAAACAAAAAAAAGTATATTCAATAAATTATAACAACCACATTAAGGGAATTTTATGATCATAATAATAATAAATTCAGTGGTAGTATTGCTTGTTATGAAAATAAGAAAAATTCCCTCTGCATGACCTCCTAATTAAGTAATATTATCATGCTATTTTGTATGCACAGTAGTTACCTAATAATTTATGTCAAAGTATTATAATTTTTATAATCTTTGCTCTCAAATATATTTTTATATAATATTACAAAAGAGATAGTGAGTGATTGTGATATTGTTAAGTCAAGATTAGCTTTATTGTCTTGCTAATATACATTTAGGTATCAATATGCAATAGCACAGTTGTACAGTACTATAATGCTCACCTAAGAAGTTAAAATTCTAGTCATTTTTTTATTGCAGTTAAAACTTAAAACCAGTACTAGAAATTATTTTATTAAGAGCACCAGCATATAATATACTCGCATTAGAAAAATCTGCTACCTTGGTGCATTAGGTTCATTTTGAATAGGAGTGAGCATTTCCTTTTTTTTATCTGGGTATGCATATGTGTATGAAAAATTATTCTCTAAATCTAGAACCTTATGTAATAGCTAGCAATACTGATACTGCACTTTTAAGTTAAGTTTACTTTCCTGGAGAAGATAACTTCCTTGTCAGTTAAAAAATTAAAATATAAATTCAATAGACTCTTAATTAATCAAGTTAATTTGACCTTACAGTTATGGAAATGTTAATAAATTGAGATCTCATCTTAATAGTTATTGAATTTACAACCAAGTATACTGTTTAATTTGTAGATTAGGTGTTAACAGTTTAATTAATGTACTGATATTACAAAAATGAATTTATTAAAATGATTATCCATAATTTTTAATCAGATAGGTAGTGTTATTATTAAATTTAACTTAACTTTTTCTTAGAATGTAACATTAATTAGCCACCTGTGTAATAATGTTACACAGCCTACATGTGAATTTAGTAAGTAAGAGTAAATAGATTATAATGAATGCTGTTTACTACTAGACAATATATGTAGTATAAAAGATACATACTATAAGGTATATGTAAACTTATAACAACCTATAAGGTAGAAGAGATGGTCCTTAGTTATTTGCTAAGTTAAAACAGAACAAAAATAAAATTCAATATATTTTTCCTTTTCTTTACATAAGGCTAGACATCAATTACCATAAAGACAAATGCTGTTAAAGCATTATACTCATTCAGCATATAAGCTATCCTGTTATAAAACAACTGCTGTGATATAATATAGTCTACTTTAAATATTATGCTCATTATGTGATATCTGTGAGTAATAAATAAAAGAACATAATGTATAATTATCTGTTTTTTATTGTTAATAAGTTGATGGTATCAAAGCGCTGTGAGGTCTTATATCACCCTGTATTTAATACCTTACAATGCAGACATACCATGCAGTATTCCTTACTATTACAAAAAAGAAATGTTGCTATTGCAAAAAAGAAATCCAGCATTCTTTATTTATGAGCATACATGTGTACGCTTATGAAGTATTGAACATGTGTGATATCCCCTGATACCCAATATTTTTATTCATGTATAAGCTTCTTCCAATCCCTATCAATTTCTTGGGATCAAGCTCTTGCTATTTTTCCGCTAAAATTACATAACCAATATATAAAATCCTCTTTGAAAAGGTAACCAAATATTCAGAAATAGAATTTTCTGCTGTTTCAGGTAGGAATCTCAGACTGTCTTGTATCTGCCTAACTTTTTAATGTTATATTAAAGAGGCTTATTTTTATCTACATTTTGTCAAGCCTTCTTAAAAGAATGAATAAATATTTTTAATTGTGAAAATGTAGTGAGACTGTGCTAGATTTTAATGTTTTTTTTTTATACATTCATCTCTCCTCTGTGGTTTTAGGATCAATTAACCTTTCTGTACTAGCAACAGCCATTGATATTATTTCCTAACATTCATTATTACAAGGCTCTGTCATCTGAGCTTGTTACAAGAAGCAAGATCATTAAGAGCATTATTTTTTCATCTTCAGGATTTTTTTAAGAGATCCTGAAATCCTTTAAAAAGATTATGGTTTATACTTAAGTCAGAAATAAATTTGAGAACATTTTCCTTATGGCCTTTTTAATTATAATTCATGGCCTGTTGAATCTGACTCAGAAGTTAAAGCCATTTTACTTTGTTTACATAGTAAACATAAACATAACATTTTTTTATACTTGTAAACATAAGAGAACCATTCTTTCTATGACTAATTATTTATTAGTTCAGTATAAACAGGAATAATTTTTGTTAAAATTTAACATTTAAACTTCTTTATTAATGCCGGTTTATTCACTCTTTTTATTTCAAACAGAATAGAATGCAGTTTTGTGCTGTAAACCTTTAATGATATAATTACAGTAATAATTTTCAGAAAAATTTATCTCTGTTAATGTTTTTTTTGTCCTTATCATTTTAATTACAAGAATTTTATAAAAAATGTATTAAACAACTTTGCATTATTAAATATATAAAGAAATATCTGTATCTTTAATGTATTGGCCTAATATTGGTTGTATTTAAACTAATTAATATAGAATACTTTTAAAATTGTACTTTATTTAAAAATTGCCTTCAAAAATGGCTTGGTTAACTGAGAGTCTACTGCAATTTAACTTTATCATAATTGTATAATGTAAATGTAATAATAGTATTTATATATATAATAATATTATATATATATATATTTTTAACAGATTGTAAATATTTTGTTAAGAGCTACCAGAGGCTGTTAAAAATGTACTAATCTTATATTTATTACTGTAGTTATATTTCAGTACAATGTAGTACTTAATTTTAAGTATAATTATTATAATTAATTTTTAAAAATATATATATATTTTATTAAATAAATAAAGTAATGTGGAAGGATTGAGAAGTATTTCAACCACTCCAGCTAATTATAAATTTTATTTTTTAATTTAATACTTTTAATAAGTTGTTAATAGTAGTATTTTGTTTTTTTTTTTTAAATTAAATTTGTTAATACTTAACATTGAACAGAGCAATATTTATATAAAATGATGCATCATAGCAATGAACTTCAAGCGTAATTTGTTGCAAATCTTGTAATTATCATGTCTAATTATTTTTTTTGATGTGATTTATCTACAGCCAAACTTGTCAAATAAGCAATTTATATAATACCATTTAAATTTCACTGAATAGTTCAGAGATGTTTTTAAATAGCTGCTGATATAAACTCAAACATATAAAATTGCTTCTTTATATAAACTATTGAATCACTCTTGTATAATAATATGATTTATAAACAATAAACAAATAGGTCATTATTTGCAATGCACATATTATGCAAGGTTTTTAACTCTTGTATAATTAATATATATATAATTTTTTTTTTGAAAATTAAGTAATTCATTAACTTATTGACCACTGTGGTAATAAAATTTAATATTAAATGAAATTTAAGTTCTAGTACTGGACAGCAGAATTTATGTGTATTCATCCGCAATAAAATTCAAAATTTATAAAACTTTTAACAATTTCAACCAATTCAAAATTTACAAATTATAAAAACAGTTTATTTTAAAGTAATTGGGTAGAATTAAAAACCAACTGAAGATGTTGATCTGACAAAAATCAATTCTTGGAATTTAACTTCTCTATTAACCATGTTTTGGTGGTTTAAATTTCATTTAATATTAAATATATGTAGTGTTTTTCTCATTGGGTTTTATTTGTATTATGACTTATGTCTTGGTATAAAATTTTCAGATTTTATATTTATGTACTCAATTTATAAATTGCTGCATAAACTGAAAATCTTTTAATTTTATGGTTTTAATGGGATTGTTAGAATATGTTATTATAATTAATATGTCTTATTCTTGAAATATTATAAAATTGTAGCCATTTTCATAACTTATATTTTTAATAAGAATAATTAGTAATTATGTTAGGTATACTTTTACTCATAAACATCACTGATTAAAGCAGGTCATTGATACTAGTAATGTCTCAGTAATATTATATTCCTTGTCTTTATTATTATTCAATGTCTTCTCATTTTCTCCCTCTCTCTTTTTTTATCAGTCTTTATTAAACCTTTCAACACATGACTTAACAATTTTCTTTTTATTTTTACATATTGTGTCCTATAGATGATAATTTTTTTGTATTTTTGAATTGTGAAATTCTTCTATTAAAAAGAAAAGGTGTGATAAAATCAAACATTTCTACAATTATTTTGATGTGAAGTTTTTTTTTTTTTTTTAATCATGCTGTTTTAAATTATTCACATAGGAGAAAAGTTTGTGATATTTTTAGCAGTATCAAAGAATGACAGATATGTATAAATGAGTACCAATAAACTTTTATGTTCTTTAATTGACACTTTTTCTGGATTCAAATTAAAATTTTGTCCAAACATTATGTTTTTGACCATATATTGACTGCATTTTTTGAGACTAAAAAATTCTGGTTTATAACTGTCATTGACAAATTTGACTAGAAGGTTTAACAGGTAACAGTACAATATTACTGGCATCTCTATTCTAAAACATGTATTTAGAATGTTTTAGGTAAAATGAAAAACCTGCATTTTATCAGTGAATATCATGTAAAGATTTCTGAATCTTCATTTGCCTCAAGCGAAGGACTTCATATACTTTTGCAGGGAGAACCATTGCATATATGCCTTGAATGTTTCATACTGCATTAGTTACACTTGTCAGTAAGTTTCCTTATGTACGTTTATTATATATTAATTTAAAAATATATAATTGTTATTTACATCTCCTATGTTAGTGATATAGTTTTTTTGTGCTTGGTATAACCTAATTACTTGTCTCTATAAGCCAAAGTTGTATGCTGAAGTTCCAGTTATCTGCAATATCCATTTTTTGGAAAGTTGAGAAAATCAACAAGGGTTCAAATGAATTGTAAAATAAATTTTCTAATTTATGTTAGAAATTAGCCCAAGGCTGTTATTGATAATAATCTAGTTTGCTGATCAACTTTACAGTAAAACTTCTTTTATGAGAAAAAGTTCCTTTT